>JAYECN011274277.1:0-29748 GCA_035222435.1 Microcambeva ribeirae | reverse complement strand
ACAAAATTAAAAAAAAAAAAAAAAAAAAAATAAAAAAATAAAAAAATAGGTAAAAAAAAAAAAAAAAAAAAAAACACGAATTTCAATTCGGAGATTCCTTTTGTTAGTCACCCAGCTCTGGAGTTTCGTCGTGCAGTTAGATCATGTTTTCAGTATGTTCTGTGTAGGCACAGGAGCTACAACTTTTATGTTAAATGAATCCTACGGATTTCACATTGTTACCTGCCACCAGCTGCTTCAGCTTAAGTAAAACATCAGCTACTATGAGTTGTGATAAAATTTGCAAAAGCTAGTAATACAGAACTTTGGCACAACCGAGTTCCTCGTTATTTATAAAGGTTTATATCGCATACAGTTCCCATAGTATGATAATGCCTTTGAATTCAAAATACTGTATCCTGAAAAATCACAAAGAAAAAAAATATAAAGCCAAGAGTGGGAGTGATCAGGAAGAAGAAATAGAGCTTTAACTAGAAAACTGGAACAATGCAGGATTACTAATGAACCTAGAGAAAAGCAAGATGAAAACACTAAAGGGAAAAGTGACAAAATCAGAAGTGACAAGTATGCTCTACGAAGAAAATTACAGAAGACAAATTTAGGACCAAAATTTCAGTCTCAGAAAAATAAAACCTTTTACTCTAACCAATAACGTTTTCTGTCATATTTTAGGCTATCACTGTTAATGTCCTAAATTTTTATGTTAAAACTTCAATTATCAACCAAGCTACACTACAATAAGCCACCACACCACCAGCCGTCTTTGACGATCCTATTTATAATAAAGGATCACAAAGCATTTTTAAAAGTTATTTTCCACTGTTTAATTCAAGTAAATTAATGAACACAGCTTGTAAGCATCATTCCTAAGTATGCCAAAAACTTTTTTTTTTTTGAACGCACTATAGTTATATTTCAGAATGATTGAATGTGGAAAAAGTATATTTTATGGGTCAAAGAACTTTACAAACAAATCTAGGAAGGAGAAATGGATTTTAACATGGGATTTAAATGTAAAGAAAGGAAGTTATTAGAAAGTGGATAAAGAAAATAGCTGTCCTTGGACAATTTCTGAGATCAGTGTACATATCAAGTGCCAAGAAGAAGAAAAAAAAAGGGATGGAAATGGATAAAATCAAAGATCTTGAAGATCATAAGTGAACATTTTCAAGCAAGTTTTTAAATGGACATTAAGCAATCAAAGGTTTTTGAAGACCATGGTGATCTAACCACCTAGAAGAAGGAATTAGCATAATACAAATAAATTGAGGAGTGGTGATTAAGACACCAGTGTTAATTGCTTCAGAAAGTCAGATTTCCTTTGATTACAATTGCAAATTGCCCCGCAATGTCAACTCTTCCATCGTCACGTAGTGAAATCTTCAATTCTCCTCCCCGACGAGAACATTGAAAGGCTAAATGAAAACAAGAATCCACAAGTTACAATTCCAGTATCTATTACAAATAATTAAAAACAAAAAAAAGCACCCAGAGTTCATGAGAACTCAAGGAAATGAAGCTTCTTACTCCCCAAAAAGCAAACAGCACCAAGGTAAGCTCTGTCTCAGGGAAACCCTGGATGAATTTTTCTGTGCAGGAGAAAATTGGTGGAAGGTGTAACTCAGACTATAAATCAACTTGTGTATCAAGTGCGACAGAAATACTAGCAAATACAAGTAACAAAATTGCTTTGTGATGTGATGTAGCCAAGCAGGTTTCCTTTGTATATCTGAAGGTCTTGAATTCACTCGTTTATCAGATAGTTTCCATAGATAAGAATGAACACAGAATGTTAACTGGATAAGAATGGAGAACCAATTTACTGGTATTTGAGCACCTGACCTGGGTACCTCGTTTAAAGGATGTGTTTGGTCAACATGTAAATAAAACTCAAGTATCCAGTGAAACAGGTCTTCAAAATGAGATAGGTGCTGCTTCAGCTGTCACAAAGTGAGACTAAATTCCTAAATAAAGATATTGTTTGTATAATGCTGAATATATCATTTAACCCAAATGGATAAAATGATAATTACAAAGCTAAGCTTTTGCCTGAACTGTTTAGTCATTTTCAGGTAAGATAATGTTCTCTATACACGTTTAGTTTGTCATCTTCTTTCACGAGTCTAATTTTAGTTGTTTAACTAGTTGATCAGAATATGACCTGATGACATTTGGCAAGGGCAATCACTCTGTTTTTGTAAAAGGTGGTAAATGCACAACGAACAATTAATAACTCTTCTTACTCTCTGAATTTCTATTATAAATGTTTTTTGAAGCTATAAGGTATATTTTTCCTCACTGTTTGAAGACAACAATTTGCAAACTTGATAGATCCCAACAGAGTAGAAGATCTCTAACAGATGGTACATGTAGTGTACTGCAAAACAATTTCACAAGTGCAGCTGACAGGAAAACTCTTATGATAACAGGGTATAAGATTCTGAGATAAAATACCCCAAAACAGTGTGAACTGGAGCTATGTAAAGATCTATATTCGTACTTGGTCATTTCTTTTTTGTTACTCGGTATGACTGAAAGCAAACAGACCAGCATTGAACATCTAATTATTTGGAACATTCGGTTCAATAGCACTGCCTTCACAGCCTTTCATGCATCTCTGGTGGGCGTTTGCTTTTTGGATAATCTAATTGTGCTTCCCTTCCACATCTGTATCTTCTAAGAAAATCTGATACTATATAAGCTATTCCCAGAATAAAAATGAACATGTACCCTTTGATCTGCAGAAATAAGACAGCAGCTGAATTCACAGTGCCTTAAATTCCTCTGTGATTACTCTGAATTAGAGGAAAGTTTAAGCCTATGTATAAAGATTCTGAACTTCAGCATGCAGATATGCAACTCTGCCTTCACAATGAGGCAGAAATATTTGAATTAATATTAACCTGACGTGTCGAGGAAGTTTCCCATTAAACTAGATACATTTAAGTGACTACTCATTACAGAATTTGAGGACTTAGGAATTGCCTTCATGATGTCATGATAATATCATCAAGACAGAAATAACCGCCATTCCTATTAAAATACCTATTGTTAAAAGTTATTATTTAGGCTGCATTTTTAATCCCTATGTAACAATTGAGGAAAAAAAAAATTTAAGACAACTGTCTAAATGAAGTGTAAGATCACCAAGACTTTTTTTTAACTCTAAGAAACAAGATGGACAAATCCAGAGAGTGTTGGAAACACCTCCCTTTTGGCAGAAATGTTGCACCTAATGTATAGGTCTGAAGTAGCCCTAATGAATGAGAGCACCTATAAAAAAAACTGTAAACTCTATCAGTTTATAAGCTAAGATCAACTGGAAAACATGAAGGCTGTAGTCACAATGTTGCAGAACTCTTCTCTTGATCATATGTCAAATTTGCAAAGCACATGAATATGGGTGGATTTATTCCACTGTATGAAGCAAATCCTATATTAAAAACTTACAGTGCTAAAAATTTAAATGACAGAAACTTGTGTTGAAAGCAATCCTGGAAAAAATATGAATGGATATCTTTCAGTAATTTTTTTTAAGTTAGAAAAAAAACTATAAATCAGTTTGACATTGAGAAGGAATCTGAAATCAGTTAGGCAAAATTTTTCTACAGATGTATTCTCTAAGGAAAGCAGTAAAAAAAAAGATTCTTCTAGCTTTCCCTTTAAGTGTATCATGGATAAAATCCCTTCTCTAAAATATTTCAGAAATTCTACAGTAACCCCTTTGATAAGCTTGTATTTCTAGTACATATTTGTAAAAGTTATCTTAGAATGGAGAAAACTGATCAGATATCAAATGAGCTTGCCCTTTTTAAATCCATAATGCATGACTTCCATCAAAAGAACATTTGACAACACATATCCATAAAATATGAAAAATCCCATGTGGGAATTTGGGCTTTTATATCCTACTTATATACATTAGGGGAGTTGATTATAGCACAAATGTCCTTTGCTGCTTGAGTTAGTTTCTCTGAAATAGGAAACATAATTCAGCACATACAAAATACCTGAAAATGTAAAAGTAGTAAAATGTATCTTCTGAAGAAAGACAGAACTTCTGTTGATTACTTAGTGTAATATAGTGACTTCAGCGTCCACTAACCGAATAGAAAAGCTTCAAATACCACATTAACATCTGAAAATATCAAACCTTCTGAGAAACAGCCATTCTCCTCTTCAGAAAGTATGGGTTTTCTTCCAACTTTACAGAAATTATCACAGATTTGTGTGATATAAATGCTAATATGAGATCTGCAGAACAGAATGTTATGTCCTTCCATGCATCCGTAATGGAAAGTCACTGTGTGTTATCATCCTGAACTATGGAGGGCTAAGACATCCTTCAGAGTTTGTCATTCTCGGCAAATGTTCATTCTGAGATTAATTTGGCCAAATATAGGAAGGTCTTAATATTTAAAATGCCTATAGGCCTAAACATTTAAAATTAAGATTGCAAATAAAATATCACAAGCAAATAAATTTTGCTGGACCCATGTATCCTATCCCTACTCAAAAATATTTAAGGTCAATTCATGCTGAAACAGTCATACTTTATCTTCTTGATTCTTAATGGACCATTCCTTCTTATATTCCCTCTTGCTACAATGCAAATGAACATCATCCTGAGCAAAAGTGATCTTTAATTCTAAATATATAGGGGCATTAGAAATAAACAGCAAAAAAGAAACACTGTAGCGTAAAAGAGAATTTGCATGTTTAAATAGATACTCTCTTCCTATCTAGCTATAAAAATAACACATATTTTAAAATCAAAAGTTTTCTTAAAGAAAACACTCAAAGTATTAACCTTGAGTCATTCTCAACAAATTCTTAAGTCAAACAGAAAAGCCATTCTTCAGTTTCACATTTATACATGTATGAAGAGAAGGAAAAACACTGCCATCTAACATTCCAGTATCCAAGCTGCACTGAACAGCACACATTATGAATGAAAATTTTGACTAGATACCTTTCCTCTGATACTCAAAATGCAAACCATAAGGAACAACTAGCAACTTAAACTCAGGTTGGACAAATAATCTAACAGACAAATAAATCAGTATCATCTGAAGTTCATCAGCTTCAGTTATGCTAAAAGGTTGTGACAGGTAAAATCCAAAAGATGAGATCAAAAACTAATTGCAGAGAGTTAAGATCCTGAAGCCAATATTTCAGTTTCGCTATAGGCACTGTCAGCCATGTTGGTACAAGGGGAAGAAAGTAATTTCATACAGATTCCCTTCCACACAAAATATTATTATTCTACTAAAATAAAGAAAACTGATAAGGTGAATAGGCAGTAGCTCAGTCTGTACTGTATAAACATTAGCTCAATGAAGCATATGTGATACTAAGAGTTTGGACTGTAATAATAAACTATTTCTGTTTTAGGGCAGGTAGTTCGTACACAAGCAGGTAGCTTTGCAACAAAACAGTTCTTACCAAGCATTTCTTTTTTCCCCAGCTGTTCTGACCAGTAGCTGCCTAAAACAGCATGGGCAGACCCTTAAAAGAATTTAGGGAAAAAAAGTACAAAATTAGAAACATTATTTTATAGAGCAATCACATTCAAAATGTAAATGCTATTAAACAAATGAAGTGCTACATGAGTGTGTTTAGAGTAAGAATCCCTAAGAGTTTGCACAGCAGACGGAACTATATTACTTTCTCATTCATGACTTCATTGGAGATTTGGGACTTCATGATAAGCCAAAGTTTGTAAAAATAACAAATAGTACAGGTTAAAATACTTCAGCCAAACTACTCTTAAAAAAAAAATTCTAAAAACAAAGTGTCAAAAGATTAAATAAAAAGCAAAAATATACTCATCAAGTTATGTTATTCATTGAAATATAAACATCTATCCACAAAAACAACACACCCACTGAATAGGCCTTGGAATGCTTTGTTAAGAATGGGAATAAGTGGACTTAAGAGGCTGCCTGAAAGGAAAAAATTCCCTCTAACAGTTGTCACATCAGACATTCTTTTTTCTTTTAGTCTCTACATAAAGTAGAATCCTCTTGAATGTCAGTAAGCATCAGTATTTCACACAGTAAAAGCACATTTGCGTAGTTTGGTCTTTTTTTTTTTTAGTAAAATATTTAATAAGAGGTTTTGACTAAGCTCTCAGCTGACTAATGATTATCTTGTGATTAACTGGTAACAAAACAAATAACATTACTTTCATCTTTCCACATCAATCACTGTCACACTTGCTGAGGAATACAGCACAGGAAGCAGAAAACTAGCTTTCTTGCCTCTGAGCATTTAACTAGCTGAAATCACATCATCCAATAGGACTCAGAATATCCACAGTAATACATCATGAAACTAGGCAGTATCTCATCACCAAAAAATATGGGACACTGACAGAAATAGGTATTTCTTCTGCAATATTCACTCATTACCTAAGTAGTCTCTGATTTTTCTCTAGTTAGAATATTTACATGGAAAAGATCTGAAAAAGCAAGAGTATCGGGCCTGATGACAGCAGGAGCTGATTCTTTCTGAATGAGCTTGCCATCAGCCATAAAAGTTCTCACTTTCACATTCCTGATCTCCATATAAAATCATAATTTAGAGGAGGAAAGAATCCAAAATACAATACCTGATTTTCAAAGTTTAACAAGGGCTTTTTAACTGAATTGAGACAAGAATAAGAGTCTTTTATCATGCAAACACACACCTGTAACGGGGTCTTCCAGAACACCATACCAAGGCACAAAATATCTGGAGTAAAAATCATAGCCTTTGTGTTTTCCACTGGCATCTCCTTTAAGTGTCACTATGAGTCCTTTCACTTTTCCTGTCTTCTCAGCTGACAGAAAATCTTGTGCTTTTACTTGCAGTTCTTCCAATTCAGATCTTGAATTCAAAAACAGTATTTTAATAGTTCATATTCTTCATTTTAAGTTAATTAAGTAATGAAAAGTATCAGACACAAACTACAAACTAGTCTTCATCATCTCAAAACAGGTATGGTAAAGGTTAGAGAAGAATAAGATTATGATTGTTGTCCTGTCAATGTCATTTGATAGAAGACTGCATTGAATATAACATACACAAAATGAGCAAAGAAAAAAATATTAGACTGCATATTTTCTATTGACATTTCTGAAAACTGACTATCCTGGAATACAAGCCATAAAAACGTACATTTGTTTCAGTCCTACTTTTTCTTCTGACTCTGGAATAAAACTACATTCTGCACTCTAAATGGAAAGAGCAAGTACTCCACCTTTTTTTCTGAACAAGCAAACACCACTGCTGAGATACTTAAAGGATCCTAAAGCACTATACAACAGTCTCAATTCTGTGAAACTGCAGAAACCTCCCTACAAAATGAAGTCTGAAAGAGGCAAAAAATACTAAGTACTCAGCTGGAAATATTTCTCTCTCTCTCTCACTAGTTTAATCTTTAAACTGTCAGTTCAGTCAAGCTTCCAGTAAAAGTAATAGTAATGTGGCCTTATTAAGGAGTTTAGATTTGGATAAAATATATTCAAATCATATTTCCCTCACCAATCAAATGCAGCTCTCAATAAGAACTGCTTTGGAATCATCAGCTGTTTACGACTTTGTAAAGTATGTGCAAACAGACCAGGGTCAAATGGGAGCATGTATACAGGCCATCCTGCCAACGCGCCGTGTCCCTGTGGGTAGAACTATACAGCTATGAAAATACTATTTCGTTTTTTGAAGAAGCAGGGTTCCTAATTTCCTCCTAGGTTACTGGATTGTTTCTGACTCAGAGGGATGGAGAAAAATACACTCTTGTTAAAACTGCTTCCTATACCTCCTTTTTTGGAGGTCAGGTTCAGATTTACCTTGCTTAGCTTGTGAGTCTCTATAAGCTCACCTGGGAAGATTGTACAGCTAATTTAACAGGAGAGTTTAAAGAATTTTTAATCTCAAGAACCTTGTATTTCAGGAAAAGCAGTCAAACAAAAGCACACAATTTTACACGTTTGCTTGAACAAAAAAAAAAAAAAAAAAAAAAGACAAAAAATAAAGTATGACACCTTTCATAAGCATCACTGAGACGGACCAGGAGGTTCTTTGTATCAGGAGAATAACGAACATCTTGAACAGTCATGTCACCTATGGCTACCTGGTGAAAAAGTTAGAGGAAACAAAGAAAAACAAGCATAGTTATGTAAGACAGTATTATAAGAATACTTTGAACATCAATGCAGATTCTTGTTTTACCTTTATTAATTCTCCTACTTCCTGAAATACCTAGAAAGGAGGGGAAAAAAAAGCCAAAAAAAATAAGTCCACAGACAAGTATATGAGAAGGGTATAAGTATACACACATACTTTTCTTGAGTAAGATTTTCACTGACCTGTGGGTAGGCTAAGTATATAGGTAAGTCCAGGACAATACGATCTTCCATGTGTCTAGCTTTTAAATCACCACGCAGAGTCACAAAAGTGAGAACTGAATTTGGGTTTTCTAGAGAGATAACATTGCAATATTCATTGCATATTTAACATAAGATTTGAATCTAAATTATTATAGCTCCTAGAGTTGCCCAGTATATTCAGGAAGTTTTCAACAGAACGGTCAATATTCCCTGTTTATCAAACTGTACTGCATCTTTCAAATGAAACTTGCATACTTAGAACTGCTTTTAATAAGACTAACAGTAGGGCATGGGAACTGAAGTGTAGAATTACAAAGCAGTTAAAAAGACTCTAAGGTCTTCACATGTGTTCTCTAAACACACTAAAGATTTAACTGTGCTTGCTTTAGGAAGATAATAAAGGGAGATTTTCATAATTGGAAAGAAATTTTATAGAAGTTACAATAACATATGTTATTGTTATTGTTAAAAAAAAAAAAAAAAAAATTACTTTGTATATGAAACAACACAGCAGCTGCTGCAAGCGTAGCATGACCACAGAGAGGAACTTCATTGGTTGGGGTGAACCATCTCAGGCCAAAGCAGGAACCTTAAAAAGAAATTTTATTATTTGGAAGAGCCTTTTTGTTCAATTTATTTCAAATCTTTGTACAAAATGATGGCATTTCAGTCAATCAAAATGCATATTATAATCAGTCTCAGTCATAAACACATGCTTTTTAGGCATCTATTCTGTACTGATTTTTTGGAATAACCATTGCTTTTGAGTCATGTCTCTTCTTTGAGTCAGTATATTACTGATATAGGAAGGTTAGTTATTTACAAGAGCAAAGGAGCTGCCTATTACCAAAACAATGCTTTTCTTTAATCACTACAGTAAAACCATTTTCTCTCTCCATGAATACAACAAGATACACCAGTGAAGACAGCTTTACCTAGTATAATGGAATCCATGAACGCTGCTGCAGCTAAAAATCATTGCGCTTAAAATGCCAGCCAACACTAGTAGAGGCTTCTCACATATATCTACTCTTAATTTCATTAAAAGTCATATTTGTACTTGTTTAAAAAAAAAAAAAAAAGGAGACGAGGACACTATCTTTGGTTTCTTGTAAACTTTGCATAGTTCTTGCACTATGGCAGGGCTCATGAAAATATATTTCAAAATAATTACCATACAAATATGATCAAAAGGTGCAAAAGGAAGAGATTTCACATAATCAAGTTTTGTTATTGTCATTGTGAAAACTTAGTGCTTTAAAGTCAGAGTCCCCTACATAAAGAAAACAAATATAATCACCACAAAATCTATTTGAAAACCACAGAGAAGCAATTTGAAATGGAGCAGACATGAATATCAGCTGCGAGCCAGCCGTGCTGTGGTGTTAATGCACTCGCCCATGTAGAAATCAGGACTAAAAGCAGGAGGAAAAGGAGTCAGCCACAACAAACTGGAGATAGACTGTGACCCAGGACATCTAAGTGGATGATTGAGAGAGACAGCTGTACTCAGGCTAAGAAAACAGCTCTTCCTTTCATAAATTAATGTCTCTCTAAAATACTACAGATTTTCATTAGTGAGCATTAAACAAAATGCACTGATTCTACACTCCTACTCCTGCAGAAATGTACTGTTTGTCCAGGAGTCCTTGCCAAATCATCCTGTACTCCCAAAGCAGGTGATGGTCTCATAAGCAACACTATAATGCCCCTAACGCTGTGCTCAGACCCCTCTTGCTTCTGCCACACCTCACACGTGCTCCCTCACATATACTATCAATGAAAGCCAGTGAAACCCCTGTTACTCACACTACTCAATCTGTATAAAAGATAAGCCCTTTCTGTGTCTGTTCTTCTGCTTATGTAACAACGAACCAGAAAGTATTGGTTATAATTGAAGTATTAACTGAAGCATCTTTGCATAGCACTTTTAAGTATACATTTTCTACATATAACTTGTTCTTTTTACTAAAAGGTACTATAATATGCTACCTAGTTTATGAATAATATATGTTCATATATTGTAAAATTAATTTGATACTCAACACAAACATTTTTTAGAAAATGTGTGCAAAAGATACATGACAACTCCAGCATTTTAATTTTGCTGTCTTATAAATTAAACTCTTATGTCTTATAAATCTCCTTAAAACAACACCCATAGAGTCTTTCAACTTTTTTGTAAGAGATTTTGCTGGGTCAAAAGAAGGACTCACTTTTGGTAAAGTCATCTGTGGAGTGCAGTTTTCTGATGAAGGCAGTTTCTGAGAGGTTCAATTCCATAGCAATTTTTTGGTGCAAATCTTCTTTCAGGTCCTAAACATTGAAACAACACATCCAATGAAAATCAGGCTATAAGCAGAGCCAAATTTCCTATCAAATACACACAATCATTTCATTTTCCATTATAATAAATCTTTTTTTTTTTTAATTTCAAAATAATTTATGAGAATAAAACCAAATCTTTAAGCATGAAATGGGATAACCATTTTCATTATTGTGGTACACCAGCATTATCTGCTGATATAACCCAGTGAATATTGATGCCAGGACGCTCGCAGTCGTTCCATAAAATTCTACTTAACCCTTGTTCCAGTGCTTTCCAATTATGCTGATGACTGGCCAAACTAGAGCTCCTTGAAGTATTTAGTCGTGAATGAAACGAAGTACTAAAATAAGCCAGTCAGCTGCAACATCTGAGAGATTAAGATTTGTCTTCATTTTTTTATTTTATTTATTAACCTCAGTAACTTCTGTCAGCTTTTGCTAACGATCTCACATAACAGCTATGAAACAATTCCTGGCTGGTATAAAAGACATGTCTGCACACAACAGATTCTATACCATGAAGCAAGCTTAGCCTTTTATAGTGACAATCTCGTTTTGTTCAGGAAAATAGTTCTAACTGTCAATCTGTCCAAAAACTGGAATCCAAAACAAAGGCCAAATATTACTAAAAATACCAGAGTTGCACTGAAATACTGCCATCCTGTGGCACTTCTGAAGCACAGAAAAGGGTTTTCTCTCTTCTGCTAATCTGTTATTTTTGTAAAGTATCTGCTGAGACTTTGAGGGAACTGAGGAGGAAATTAGCTGTTAGCTGTATCATATTTTCTTAGAGCTTAGAATAACTAGTTACAATCTTGGCTTTTATGTGAAAGTGAAGCCTCTAACCCTCAGCACTGTAGAGAAAACTTTAAAATGCAAAACCTAAATAACTCCATAAGCAACATGCATACCCTCATGGCAAGTATATATTTATTTAATAAAGTTAATTTAATAAATAAAATTTAATTAGGCCATAATTTTACAGGAACTTCAGTTTGAGAAGGTGCACTTAGGCTTTAGAGGGCAAAGAAACACCTTTAAAATAATACATTCTGTATTTTAATTACTAACAAACTTGCAAGTATGCCATATTGTATGAGAATATTTAGATGGGATTAATATTGTCATCCCAAACTACCCCTGACTGCTGTGCTTATATTTTCATCCCTAAAATTTTCACCAATTGATACCATGCAAATAATAACAGGTCAATAAATTTTCTAATCCAGTTTAACAAATAGCCTTTAGCTAAAGCTGTCAACAGGGTACTAATTAGAATAAAAATTGTTCATAACGCTGGCTACCATGAATTACACCATTGCACTATTGAACTATCAACTTTCAAGTGATAAAGACTTGTGTGTGGTTAGACTTTAGCCTGTTACAGATAAACACTAAAAGTGAAAGATTCAGATACAGGTCTAGAGTTCCACTTTTTTTCCTACCATTTAAAAAAAAAAAAAAAAAAAGGAAATAACCATAAACGCTCAAAAAATACATATAAATATTTGTATATAACAGGTACTGTCTTCAGTGCTATGGCATTTCATTCTGAATCCTCAACGTTTCTTTTTAGCTTAACTCCTTTAAGATAAAATTAGCCTACTGTAAAACCACAGATCGATTCTGACTGAAAAATGTGCTCCAGTGCTGCTAATGTACCCTGGAGCAACAGCAAACTACACCCGCAAGCTCATCTCCTCAGAGAAGGAGTGAAGTGCAATTCAGTCCTTAGTGCTCAAGCTCATTCAAGAACACAAAGGCAAATGCCGTTTCAGTCACCCTCACAAAATAACTTTTCAAACTTACATTTTCAAGCAGACAAACTGCCGCAGGATTTCCAGAAAATGAATGGCCTGTAAACGCATCAACCGTAAAAATGGGGATTTGCATTTTTTTTTCCCCTCGCCTATGAAGTGTTGTTTTCAAAACTGCGCTTTGCACGTTCTTTCCAAAAGGGAGCACAGCTGTGCAAGTTAATATTTTTCTAGAAACGGGAGGAGCCAGCAGCTCTCATCTCGTCGCCTCCCGTCCCACGCCCCCGCGCTCAACGCCTCGCCGCTTTTATGCAACTTTACAGCACGGGAGGACCTGCGAGGCCTCCCAGCCTGGCCCGCCCGCACTTCCCCGCCGCGGTGAAGCTGCGAGGACCCCAGGCGCCACCACCGCCTGCGCTCGCCGGGCTCCAACGGTCGCGGCTAACGGTCCAGGCGAGAGGAGCGCGAGGCGGCGCGCGCAGCCCTCACAGAAGCGGGCGGCCGCTCGTGCGTGAGGCGAGCGCACGTAGCCTGCGCGCGCCTTTTGGCGCCAAGCGGCACGGCTCGCGCGGCGGCGCCTAGTGCGCATGCGCCGGGAGGGAGCCGCACGGCGCGGCCCGCGAAAGGACTAAGGGAAAGGCAGCGCCCCCTCATCTACACGGCGCTATGGCGCTGCGCATGCGCGGCGGCGCGCCGTAGCCCTCCCCAGCCCTCCGTTACGCATGCGCACTTGCCCGGCGGCGGGCGCTCTCGCGAGAGTCGCGTGGCTGAGGCGCCATCGTGCCTGCCGCGGTTGCGCAGCTTGCTCAGCTCGCGGGGCGGCTCGGAGTGAGGAAGGAGGCGCCTCCCGGGCCGCGGCACGTCGAGGAGCGCGTGGGGCCCGCGGGTGAGGCGAGGGTAGCCGCGCTCCGCTTGAGGCTGGCGGGGAGAGCCTGGCACGGCGGGCGGTGGAGGGGGGAAGCGGGCGGGGGGGAGGGGGCGGCGCGGCGCCGCTCGGCGGAAGCCTCGTTGCCCAGCGCGGCCGCCATTTTGCGTAGTGGAGCTGAGGCGGCGGCGGCTTCGGGAGAGCGCGGCGGCGGCGAGGGGATCGCAGGGCCGGCCACGGACGCACGGACGGGCAGACGGCCGGGACGAGCGCACGGAGGCGGGGCGGCTGCCGCGAGCGAGGCGCAGAGGTGGCAGTGGCGGAGGGGGGCGGCCCGCGGGAGGCGCGCGGTAAATGGCGGCGGGCGCGGGACGCGCTTTTGGCGGCGGGCGGCTCCGCAGCCCGGGAAGGGCTTTTTACTTTTCTTATTTTTTCCTTTTTCTTTATGATGAAACATGCGCGTTTATCTTTTTTTCTTTCCTGTAGTATTTTTTTTTTAACATTATTTCTCCTAGAAAAGAGAGTGAGGGTGTAAGAGGGAGCAAGGGGGGGGCAAACGGGAGCGTGGCCCGTGGTGCTCGGTCGGCAGACAAAGGAAGCCCTTGCAGCACTCGGAGGCTCCTACCCCTTCTGGAAATGCAGCGCATTTTGCTCGTTGTTTTGTGCCTTTCTCTCTTTTTCGGTGGGGGGGAGGGGGAGGGGGAGGCAGCGCACTTGGGGGCGGGATCGTTGCTCGCTGTTGCCTAAGCAAATAGGGAGCTTTCTGGGCCCCGCATTCGTGCGTGTGTTGGAGTTTGGTATGTTTTTTTCAGTTGTGTGCATGAAAAGCTGCAGGTTTCGTTTTTGCAGGGTGGGGCTTAAGCATAAATAAATTCCTTTTTTTTTTTTTTTTTTTGGTCTCCTTGGTAGGATTGGATTGAAATAAAAGATGGACTGGAGCGGGAAACACAATGGGCCAAATGATACAACTAATGATGGAACAGTAGTACGACTTCGAGGCCTGCCATTTGGCTGCAGCAAAGAAGAGATTGTTCAGTTTTTCCAAGGTATCTCTAGTATAGTGGAAATACAGTGGCTGAGCTCTCTTGTATCTATTGCACAATGTTTCACACTGTATAATTTCTAATATGCATTAATGGGGTGGGTGGGAGGGATGATATTAAGTTAGTTTGTCTTTTTCTACATAAGATTTATGCCTAATAATTAAAGTGCAAATAGTGGTAGATATAGTAAAGATGAGTATGTGTCTAATTTTGTCAAGGTGGTAAATGTATTATGTATAAACAGTCTATCTGATGGCATTTGGAGCAGTTAAATTGCTTGTTTGGTAGCTATGTTTTCTTCATTTAATTGAGGTGGTTGTATTTGCATAGTTTAAGTAGAAAACAACTATGGTTAAATCCATAAATGTTTAATTGAAAGATCTTTGGCTTGTATTGCTGGGTGATGGGGGAGACTTAAGGGTGTCTTTTTTCTTTTTTTCTTTTTTCGTTGTTGTTGTTTAGATATGCTTTAAGTATTTGCTGCAGATGGGAATGTTTCAGCCTTTAACACTGTTCCCCTTGATGGGGTTATTTGTCCTTGGGTTAAAGGGTTGGAAATCGTGCCAAATGGGATAACATTGACGCTGGACTACCAGGGGAGAAGCACAGGGGAGGCCTTCGTGCAGTTTGCTTCAAAGGAGATAGCAGAAAATGCTCTGGGGAAACACAAGGAAAGAATAGGGCACAGGTGGGGATGGAGAGTTTGGGATGGTGTTAAATCTTTATTTTTGGGGGTTGTGGGTCAGTAATGCTTTTTGGGGGGGTTGGGGACCTTAATATTGAACTGGCTATTTTTTTTAAAGAATTTTTATAATTGATCTTAAGTTAACTTGGGGAAATATAGTAGATTTGGGGGGGTGGGGGAGACAAATACTCTGTGTAGTTTGCTAAAATCAGAATTCTGTTTCAATCATTTTTGTGTAGGGGGGAATTTGTGATAAATGCCATTATAGCCAGATATTGTTTTTCAACAGTATGTTTTTCATACTGGAAAGAATCTTTTATGTTTAATTTGTACAGTTAGAATTTGCACATAGTATATGTTACTAATGTAATAGTGTTTCTTTGATACACTTAAGATTCTTAAGGCTTTGAGGAGAAACTTAAGTTGTATGGTATCTTTAGTCATTTTATTGACTCTTTTTGTAATATTTTGTAGTGTTACATTTAGTTATAGAAAGTAATTTAGTATGGCCTTTTGTGCTATTCAGACAGCTTATGCATGCATTCTCATTTGTACGTTGAAAATCCTCTTCTATTTAGATATATTGAAATCTTCAAAAGTAGTAAGAGCGAAATCAGAGGATTCTATGATCCGCCAAGAAGAATGATGGGACAGCAGCGACCTGGACCATATGATAGACCATTAGGAGGAAGAGGGGGTTATTATGGAGCTGGGCGTGGAAGTATGTATGACAGAATGCGTCGAGGAGGTGGTGGATATGACGGTGGTATGTGTATCTAATGAACAGAGGTTCTGTTGTCAGTCTTGTGTTCCTGACATCTTTGTCGAGAAATAAAGAAATGGCAGTAGCTTCAGTACCTTCTAGGTTTGAAGTTTCCTGAGGGGGAGTGTTAGAAATAGTGTTTCAGAAAATACAGCTTAGTATTTAAGAGTTGTCGAAGTGATAGGAAAACTGTTTTCAGCACAATTGAAAATTTTTACCTGCATGCTTCATTCTTTTTATTATAAAAGTGAATTTTGCTCCTGCAGTCTGTCAGAAATCCAGGTTTAGCAGTTGGGGAGGCAACTGCAGACTTTTGGGTGCCCAGAGATTGAAAATTTACTCTTTTGCATTGCTTCATGAATATTTAGTAGTAATGTAATCATGCCTTTTTTTTCTTCTTCCTGCTCTGTCAATTATACAGGATACGGTGGCTTTGATGATTATGGTGGCTATAATAACTATGGCTATGGAAACGATGGCTATGATGACAGAATGAGAGATGGGAGAGGTAAAAAACTGTGGTTTGTTTAAAGAAATCTGTATCAGTTCAGGTTTTAAGCAGTGTAATGCTTTTTTTTTTTTTTTTTTAAGAATGAAAGTTGTTTAACAACTTTAAACAACTTTCTTAAAAGTTGTTTAAATGGAGAAAGAAGGAAAACTGGAAAATTTAGAAATATTGTTAAAGATATTATTCAAATGAATGTTTTGGATGATAGCACTGGCAGTATAAACATCTAATGTTCAGTAATGTAGTGGCACACAGAATAATAATAGTAGCTCTTCTGGCTTTCCTTCAGTTTTTATGGGTAATTTCTTGCTTTGTTTTTTAATAGGCATGGGACATGGCTATGGTGGAGCTGGAGATGCAGGTTCAGGTTTCCATGGGGGTGGTCATTTTGTTCACATGAGAGGACTGCCCTTTCGAGCAACAGAAAATGATATTGCTAATGTAAGTAGCTCATTGAACAGAGCCTTCTAATGCTGGGAGCTCTCTGCTGCTTGTTTTTTTTCTATTCCAAACTTGGTTATGGTCCTCAGCTAAGTGATTGATAGGTCTAATATGCCTGCTAATTAAATTCATGGCTATTTATGTGAGTGCTACAGATCTAAACAGTAAACGAGTCTTCATAAAGTTAAGACTTGAGGTAACATCATTGAAGAAGTCAGCCAGATTTTATTTAATGTTAATCTCTACACTCACTGTTATTTGTTTACATTAAATAAAGTGTAGTGGAGAGGTGATTGTTGCCTAGGCTCTGCTGTTCCAAAAAGAAGGGGGAAAATTATTTTCCTTTTCCGGAGAGGCTTTGTATTAGAAGCTGTTGCTTAAAGCACTGGGTCTGGCAGGTATTTTTTCAAATTGTGTAATAGTAAATGGTAAGTGGCTTCTAATGTTATCGCATGGTGCCACTGATACCTAGGAAATAACTAAGTAGATTTTTTTTGACAGGATGGGAAAAAAGCAGTGCTCGGTAGTAGGTACTGGGATAGCAGAAGATATCTGTGGCTTGAATGCTTTAGTTCATGAGACTTTTATTTGTCCTTAGTTTTTTTCACCACTGAATCCTATAAGAGTTCACATTGATATTGGAGCAGATGGAAGAGCGACAGGAGAAGCAGATGTGGAGTTTGTAACACATGAGGATGCAGTAGCTGCCATGTCCAAGGATAAAAATCACATGCGTGAGTGTTGTCTTCACATGAGCTTTTCACTGACAATTCCTTAGGTGGGTAGGTAAGAGAAAATTCAGTAGAAGGGTTGAAACACTAATTTAAGTTGCTGCGCAGTGATGTCTGTTGTAATCGACTATCAGAATCGCGAGGTATTGGTTGTATTTCAAACTCCCTTTTTTCAGACTTCAGGATGAAGATGCTGTCTGTGAGGGGAGGTTGGTTTTTACTTTATCTCTGGTTCCAGTTTTTGCATTGAAACATAGGCAGTTCTTTTGTTGTTTCTTACAGAGCATAGATATATTGAGCTATTCCTGAATTCAACTGCTGGAGGTGGTTCTGGAATGGGAGGCTATGGCAGAGATGGAATGGGTAAGGATTAACTTTGATATAGTTGCTTTTCTTCAAGGGTTTTTTTTTCCCAAAGTTTCCTGGGTTCCAAGTTTATAAGCATGTACATTCTGTCTTTCAGATCAAGGCTACGGCTCTGTTGGTAGAATGGGAATGGGTAGTAATTACAGTGGAGGGTATGGAACTCCTGATGGCTTGGGCGGATATAGTAAGTAAAAGTTCTCTCGTGTACTCAGTGCCTACGTTGCTGCATTAACTTGTGGCAGGATCTGAAAAGGTTGGCAGTTTTGTGATACAGGGTATTTGTGCTTTGAGCAAGGGGAGGGACTGATGGTTAAATCAGGGATCACTTTTTCATGCATTTGGCAACTACAGCAAATGCTGATTGAGAAAAGTAATGCTAAAGTATTGTTAATTTTGTGTGACTTAAGATGGGCACAAACCGATGTTCTAGTATCACCGATCAATTTTTTTCTTTTCTTTAAGGTATGTATACGTGACCTTGTCAATTGTTTGCAGGTCGTGGCAGTGGGAATAGTGGAGGATACTATGGGCAAGGCAGTATGGGTGGAGGAGGCTGGCGTGGAATGTATTGAAGGATGGCCTTGCTTCTACAAAATATCCCGGAAGAAACAGTCTCTGGTCTACTAGACTTTCTTACAAAATTCAATTTCTTTTGTATTTTAAGAACTTTATAATGACTGAAGGAATGTGTTTTCACAATATTATTTGGTAAGCAACAGATTGTGAGGGGAAAATCTGTTTTCTGTAGGTTTTATTTGTTGCATACTCCAACTTTAAATAAATTTTTATATTCAAACCACTGATGTTGATACTTTTTATACTAGTTACTCCTAAGGATGTATTACATATTCAAGGAAAGAGTCGGTTTAAGATGTTGTACTACTCTTGGTTCAATAAAGGTGGTTGTACTGTGACTCTTATAAACACTGATTTAGTTCTGTGTAATCTTGGTGTAGTGAATGAGTTGCAAAATTCACTTGTTTAAAGGAAAAAGGTATTTGAATAGACTAGTTGATTTGGTTACAGCTTCTCCTCAATCCTTTTGATAAGTTGCGTGTAATTTCCTAACAGCATTAAGCTAAAAAAGGTAGGGAGGCTAAAAGTCAAGAGTTGCAGCTTCCTTCCTTTGGGTATCGGAATCTACTGTGATCTTCAGACGTGCAACTACGTAAATAACTGAGTAGTGACCATGTTCTGCGCATCCACAAAACTAAGCGAGTGTTTAGTTCCAGAGTTTGCTATAGCGTGCTAGAAACTGCATTTCACATTTTCATTCATAAATGTGCAAATCACTTTTTTATCAAACCAAAACACTAGCACAGCTTATCTTTTAGTTAACATAAGATAGGTCAAGTACTCGTTAATTTGAAAGGATCTACTTAAAGAAGTGTCAAGTTCTGCTTTTAGGAGGGTGTGGAAATTTTGAGGAGGTTGGACTTTGTTCTTCATGAAACCACTTTTTTTTTTTTCTTTTCCTGCACACAGCTAACTTCTCACTCATTGTTCTAAATTTTGCAAGCCAGTATATGGGCAAGTAGAAGTCCAGTGCCTCTAAAAAAGGATGTAAGCCTAATACTTGTTAAATAATCAACACCTCCAACTCAAGCCACCGGGTGAACATTTTTGTGCATTTATGAGATGTAAGATATGTAAGAAACATTGTTTGAAGACACTTAACATACCTGCTGTGTAATGAAAAAAGGTATTTCATATTTATTCTGAGCCAGTGTGATCTCCCCAACTAACTGCTTGTCCTCAATGCCTCCTTACAATGTCAAATGTGATCTTGGGTATTGAAAGTCTGTCACCTGTTCTGCTAGTACTGTGTTATATATGTAATAAATGTCTTACTGTGGGAGAGAGGAGAATGGATTTTATTTTACTAGAGACTGTGTTCTTGTGCCAAAGGGGCTGGAGGTGATAGCCGAAGAAGTAACACAGCCCAGAACGCTCCACCAGTGCTGCACATTTTCTATTGAATAAGAAGGGGAGGGAAGATGACTTGCAACTACTGTAGTGACCAGTGGATAGGTGGTGAGTTGCTGAAAATACTTGCATCTTATGTAAAAGGCACCAAGGAGTTCAGTGTCATGGCAAAACACTGCACTACTTCCCTTAGAGAAAGGGTGGCATAGAAGCCATCTCTAAAATAGCTCTGTCTCTAACATAAGCTCTGTCTCTAACATATCCTCACTTATATTTTGCCTTTTATTTTATGAGAAAGGTGTCAGGTTTTAGGACTTAATTTAAGCTTCAGCCTCTTCTCTATAGCTGAGTAAACTGCAGAGAGATTCACTACATATGTAAATAGAAGTGGAGCCCTCACTTCAGTTGTTCTACTCTTTAGAAGGAGCAGCGTTCAATTTTAAATCTGATGAAGTGTGCAAATAATACTCCAGACTTTGACTACCATGATTTTGACTGTTTCCACACAAGCTGAACTATAGCAACTAGTCATTTCTCTGCAACAATAAAGTCCTTTTTATAAAGAACTTAGATAACCCATCTGCATACATGTTCTATCCACCTTAGCTGAAAAAGTGGAAGAGGGAAAGGGCTCCTTGTTTTTCAATGCAACATTGTAAGTGTAGGTCCCTATTCAAAAAGTATCCAAAAGTATTTAGAAGAGCAAGATACTAGGGTAGGAAATGAGCTAGGTTTTCCTTTTCGTTTCAGAGCAGCAGGTGCAACTGCGCAAGGAATAATTTAGGCACCTTTGCTGGAAGGTAGATGCAGCCAGTGCAATCTCTGGGCGGGCAGAAGGATGAGTGTGTTTTTGATCTATATCCTAGTGCCCTCTCTCAGCTAAGGCAGAAAGCCGATTCCCAGGAAGAATGTTAGCAGGCAGCTCCCGTGCTATGGGAACACACTTGCCCTTTCTTCAGAAGAATGGGTTAGGTGATACTGCACAACTAGTTATTTACTCACTGCATGAAAGAAGATTTGAAGTTACAGGATAATGTCGAAGGAAAAGACTTTTGTAGAAAAAGACGATACAGAATTAGTGGGTTAGTGAGTCCGCTTCAAAACCTGCTAAAAGGCCTATGGCTGTAGTTTGATGTGGATAGGAATAAGACAGAAAAGAACACCATATAGTATTCAGCGTTTAGTTCAGGACAAAAATGCTCCTTACACGCAGTATTTAAAAGCAGCCTGAACACATTACTCAATACCTGAGTGACATTTTCCCCACACAGAATTGGGAGCACAGAGGACAGGGAAGGATTAAAGTAATGGTAATTCAATTCATTGCATCTGTATGTTACAGAACGTCACCTTTGGAAATGACTGCACTGTATTCTCACTTTAAAAGACTGCTCCATGTAAATTATTTTTGAAAAGTTACTAATTAAAGCAGTACATAGCGGCAGCATCTCTATCCTACGTCCCACCCTGCTCCCATCACACCTAGCTGACATCAAGCACACCTCAAACTCAGAATGCTTTCAGGAGGCAACTGAAAAACAGTTTGTTAAGCAATTGGCAATTAGCTCCCCCTGCCCTAACATACACAAAGACTTTCTAGTCAACTTGAACAAGGCACAATAAAATATTCAATATATTCTGAATTACAAATTTAAATAAAAGCAACATAATTCTGTAGTTCAGTGGCAGATCAATTATATTTATTTTTTTCCAAAAACTATTTACAGATTTACAAATATTTGCTTTGTATTATACAAAAAGTTATATTAAGTAATTAAAAAAAAAAGTTTTCTTTACAAAAGCTATATAAGCAGCTACATACATTGGGTGTGTTAAAAGAAGAGTTGGTATGTTCTTTATAACATTCACTAAGTAACTAGCCTCAGATGATACAGCTAAGCAAAGTGCAAGAATGATTTATATAGACTAGTTAAAAGAAATATTTTGATGCAGCCTTGCTCCTGGCAACTCCATGGGTGAAGGAACTATTCGGACAGACAATTCTGCTTGCTGCTAACCAGTGCAGATTAAAGCTGGGAGATTCCATTGTTGGACCCAATCACATAAAAAGAAGGAAGATTCATTCTAGTGGGGTAAAGTGAAGTCAATCCTAACTACGCTTCATTAAAGGATGTATCTTTATTTACCTATTGGAAGAATAAGGATGCAAGTTCCAGCAGAAGTTACTGTTAGACATCAATGTAAAAAGCGATGAAATATGTCAGAACTAGCCCTACCTGCTGAAACAAAAAATCTGGAAAATAATAATAATAATAAACTGTTTAGAAATGAACTCTGTCAGACTGAAAAAAATGGTGACAAAAGAAGACACAACCTTCCTGGCCAACACAAGCAGCAGAAAAAGGATCTGCAGTCCCTACTCTTCAACCCTAGTGTCTCTTGGCACTCAGCTTCTAGAACCAGATTTGTCAGCATACTATGAGTGCACATGCAAGCTGAAAAAAGAAACCAAACACATTTACATGGAAATCATGTAAAGACAGCTGAGGTTACAGATGAGGCAAAAACTTTCTGACAGACATGACTCATTCAGCAAAACCCTGTACACGTCACATTTATAATTTTTACAAAATAATTCAGAAAAAATACACCTTTTATCTATTGATAATTGTTTCTTACCTATCTGACAATCTCATCCCAGCTGTGACTACAGAAAACAAAGTTGCCAGTGCAATACTCAATATATCACATCTTGAAAACAAGGGGAAGCAGAAACAGATATAATTAGGAAAAGCTTAATAGACAACCTGCATTAATTGTGTTACTTAAAGTTACAGATATTCCTCCTTGCAGGAGCCAAAAGGATGATTGAGTCCCATTTTCTCTGTTTATTTCAAAAGGAAGCAGACATCCAACTCCTTTACAGTACTTTGAAAATACAACTAGACTGCTTACCTGAAATTCCAGAAATAGCTCTGGACACATTTTTACTTTATTTTTGTTTATTTATTTTTAACAGAATTAACTAAATAGGAATCCCTGATAAATATTTTGTAAAAAGGATTTTATGGCACATTAAAAGAGCATCTCTGTATAAGTATGGCATGGCAGGAATCACAGACGCGAACAGGCTTTGGCGAGGAAGGCAGCGGCAGCTCGTTGTCAGAGCAGGCATTACAGAAGATCTCACCACAGTTTCTACAATGATGCTAAATAATGGAGAGAAGGGAAGGAAGACGAAAAGAGAGATCTATATACCAATCTATAACGCAGTCCTAGGCAGTTTTGCAGACTGTTTTCAATCCCTTGCTTAAGAAGAACTAAAATACCTTGTCAAATAAAAATAACATACAAACAGCAATACTTGGTAGAGAATGGATGATTCTGTCAAGCAGTTACTGAGATCTAACATAAAAAGTGGATGAACAAGATTCTTGTACACATTAAGCAGCAAAAATTAACAAAGATGATTTTAAAATAATAGTTATACTTTTTTCCACCCACTATATAAAAAAAAAAAAAAAAAAAAAAAATCAAATGGGAAGACTTTCACATACGGCAAACTGTAACAATGCCAGAGCTGACAAGTACTCGAGACGATGATTCCACTAAGTAAACTGAATAAATAGTAAATATGTTCTTCTGTGGCACTGCACTGAAATGCAGACATTCTTTTAGGATTAGGACCCAACTGCTTTTCAGGTCAACCTCAAGCAAAGAACTAGAAAGGCATCTCAAAAATACCTATGCATTCACCTCAAGGTTGACATTCTGTGCTGCATCTCTGAGACAATTAAAATTTTTCTCATAATACACATAAACAAGTTGGAAGAAGTCTTTTTGGAGAGTTACCTTCCTTTTGGAAAGTGAAAATTCCTTTTCACATAACTTGCAGTGTGTAGCTTCTTTGTCCTTCAACCAAACCTGTCCCTGGAGGAAATCAAGGGTAAGTGTATCTGATAAAGTTTAACACAGTAACAAAGACATTCTAGAAATACATATGTCAGGAGAAAGAAAAAAAAAAGTTCCTTCTTACAAATCCTGCTTACCTGCAACACTCTGTTTGCTTCTTTTATATCTTCTATTTTCATTTTTGATCTAAAAAAATAAAGAGTCTGCTATTTCAAACTCTTACATTATCAATTATAGCCAACAACTTTAAAAGCACAAGCTATTTAAAAACCCTATAGGGAAAGTATTATGAACTTTTAGCTAGTGATTTACATTAAAGCAGCACCCAGAAGATGCCATCAGTGTCACTCTCCACTCTGTACTAAGCACTATGCAAGCGAAGACAAGTTGTGTCTAAAGAGCTCATCATCCTTTCTGGGTGGCTTTAGGGCCACTGGGGCTACGTGCACGACAGCAGCTGGCGCCAGCGGAAGTCCAGGCATACACCTAGCACTCAGCAGCAATGCCAATCAGGAACGGAAACTTCTAGGCTCATACCAGACCATAATCTAACAGGGACTCAGGGAGAAACCAGGCAAATTGATGGAAAGCCTCTGCTAGCCATGGAAAAACTATTTAGAATATCATGAAATGAAACAATATTCGTGGAGGGTAACAGCAGTGCTATGCTCAGAGCTAATTGCTGAGCACTGAGTCTGAGGAGGTCTGGGTAGATAATCTCTTACGAAGGCTCAAGACTTCAGAGCAAACAAAAGTGGGAGATTGGCACGTACAGAATCTTCGTGGCTCAGGGACAGGAAACCATGAGCGGCCAATCCTCACAGAAAGAAACGCATGCAAGTAGATCTGACCTAGCCAGATATATTTTTAATTTCTTTTAGATTACTGGCCTGATGATAATGTCTTAACACAATGTACTTCACATGACTACCATCCTATAATTTTTCTTCAATCAGTTTTATATGACAGATGTAATCATGAAAAGTGAAATTACTCGCTAAGCTTGGATGCCAGTTCTTGGAGAGCTGCTTCTTGGTCTTGACATATGGTTTTCAGTTGTCTGTTCTTCTCCTGAAGTTTAAGGAACTCCTAAAAAAAAAAACATATATACATCTATTTGTTCACAAAAAGGAACAGTATTGTATATGCCTACTATGCCTACTGCTTAGAAAACTATTTCTAAGCAAAGCTGATCTTATTGAGAAAGTAAGATTAATTGCTCCCATACACTATCTTCTATTAAGATTCCCAAACCTAACAGCAGCAAACAAGAGCTAATTTCTCTAAGATCCTAGAAGGCAGAACATTTTTGCTTCTTCTAGCTTCACCAAGAAGGGAGCAAAAATGATTGATTGCAAAGAAAAACAACATTACCTAGCCATGTATACCAAGATAGAGAGAAATGGAAGCATTTTTTAGCCCAAACATAAGATGACAAAATCTTCAGTACGACTGAGAATGGAAAATAAGGCCTTAGTTTTTCCTTATTCAAAGGACTGGGTTCTGATCTGAACACCGGACTAGAGTTAAAAAAAAAAAAAAAAAAAAAAAAATAAATTTTAAACATCTGTTTGACAGAATAACCTAATCTTTCTAACCTACTTGCAGAAAGTCTTAAAAATACCATGTTTAAATCCATAAATTAGTTTTGCAGTCAATTTCTAAATTACTAAGCAAGCTTTAATCTTACTGCAGAATTTACTTTTTTAAGGTTAATTATTTCTTGGGTCTCTAGTCTGAGCTGAGATACAGTTTCTTTTTCCTTTTGAAGATCATCTTCTAAGGTCTGTCGCCACTCTTTTTCTATTTTCAAATCTGTTTCAAGCTGAAGCCTACAATTGCAAAACAAGAAGAAAATCATTGTGCACAGGAGTATCTTTTTTTTTTAAATCAAAAATGAGTTTGTTTCTGGGTGCTGTATACTATTAGCATAACAAGCAACCAATCAGCCAACTTTTTTTAAAAAAAGTAATAACGCAGCAATGTCCTAACACTTTAGACACGTGTAACAGAGAGAACATTTCCATGTAGAAAGTGCTTTGCACAAAGAAGTGCATTTAAAAAGATCAAGGCTCTTACACATTTTGAAGAGCTGATCTCTGCAATATGACCAAGAGTAGATAATTCACAGAACCCTGAAGTATCTTTTCAGACATGTGTAACAGGAAGCCCCCACCTTCGAATTTACATAGCTTGTTTCCAAAATAAATGCAAAGAAACCACCTTCCACTGGTGCTGCAGAGAATGATTGCATTCATCTCTTGTGCTCATAGAAGTTATTCCGCATTTTGTCCTTAGGTGTGAGTCTTTACTTTAGATTAAGGCCTAGGAAACATTTTAACAGACTTGATGAGGAGGATTGTTTTTAGCGAGCTTCCTCTATAGTTATAAAGAGGGATCTAAATGCTGTTCTTCATAGCTATTTGGGACCAGCTAAAGGAAGCAGCGGTACTGCGATCCAAGATCCGCTCCAGCCGCAGTTTCAGTTGGGAGCGTCAGTCTTTAGAAGATCGCAGAGAAAGCGAGGGTGGGAGCACACTGTGCAAGCTCTAAGCCCTGCCAATGCAATAGAGGAGGAACAAATCTGAGAGCAGACATGCAAGGGTTTGGGTGGAGAGTCACACTTAGTTTTCCTGTTTTAAAACCAAAATCGTTTTTAAAGGAAAGACTTACATTTTGGGACACTACCTCAGCATCTGGTTGGAAAAGATCAGAAGTGAACATGACCTTGAGGTTTCAGAAATGCAGAATTCTAAAGTTGGGGTCTGAACTTTTGCCAAAATCTGTAAAGATGACTGTGGTAGTAAAGTAAACATTTGTCATGCCAGTTAAACAAATTTATAACATTCAGAGTTATCAGAGAGGCAAGGTGGGCTAATCAGCAGACTGGAAATGACTAATTTTTAAGTCCCAATCATTTGCCATAGATTTGCACTGTCTTAAATATTTTGTTATCTTTCCAAACAGGGAAAACATCTGATCCTACAAGGAGCTTTTCACTTTACGTATTTATTTAAATCAGCACATCTCTGTTAAGCGCTTTCATTCCTGACAGATTCCTCACAACAGGCAGCTGGGTGGACACTCCAGATTAAATTCTGCTAAAGATTTAACAGGAGAAAGCGCAGAGGCTGGCTTGTGTTTCATGTCTTTTGTTTATATTTATGAATCTAGTGGATTTTCATTATCATCATTATTTCCTACAGAATGATTACTTAAACCACTTCAGAGAATTTTTACTTTATTCATAAGCCAGATCAGTTATACTATTCCTATGTAATTTCTGTAAGCTTATATTCTTACTTATTTCTGGGTTTTGATAAGAGCGTGGATTACTATTATCACGTTACATACTTTTCCTCCTCTTACGATAATTTCCCAGGAAGCAAGCTGATACTTTCAGCCAAAAAAATCACTGCTGATCTTTCATTTCTAGCTATACCTCATTTCATAAATGCCCAAAGGTGGCACAACTTCCTTGGAATGGTGTATTTCCTTTCACACTGCCAGTCACTAATATCAGCATCTTTAGTATTTACATTTTGTTCATTTACCAACAATCAGCTTGTACAGACTGGTCCTGTAACAAGACATAATGCAGTGCAGAAGGTTAACTGTGTATATTTTTTGAAGAGGAAAGACGTACTTACAGTTGTTTCTCCTTCTGGGAGAATTCTCTCTGCAGTTGTTCAGATTTATTCACATATTCCTCTTTAAGCTTCTCATCCTCATTCTCAGCTTCCATTTGAGCCTTCTCTGCTTGCTGCAATCTGGTGTAATTCAAATCAACTTTGGGTAAAACTGAGGCTAGAACTAGGGTGTAGAGGGTGAAGAAGACAAATAAAAAAAAAATGGGGAAATAGAAACATTTCTAAATGAAAACAAAGTTTGGGGGGATACTCACAAACTCAAACGAGAAATCCATACAATGCCTAGAGAAATAGCTCCTGAGTATTTTTTTTTATACAGCAAGAGAATAATCGGTGTATATCGTTATTTTTTTTATTTTATGTTCACGTTAACAGATGCCAAAGCATGGCGATACATATTTTAGATTTGAAGCATATATCTTAATGCTTTGCTTTTCATTTTTAGCATATGTTCCTGTGTTATTTCAGGATGGGTTTTGTTTTAAATAAAGCCTGTAAAAAGTATTTGCTTTGTGCTAACACCCATTAAGACAGGGCAGAGTATATGTTGTGCAAAAACAGCTCAAAACAGGCATAAGGCTGAACACAGAGCACTGCAATCAAACAGTAAAAATGTAACTACCTGAATACAAGAAGACACGGCCTGAAGGATCCCACTACATTTAAACAACTACCTCCACTAAATCACGTTATTAAACAAATTTAAATAATCGTTAAGAGAAATAATGTATTCTTACACTGGTTAAAATTATATTATAGACAAAATAAACAAAACATTAATCAAGCAGAACTGTATTTAATCTTTTCTTTAGAACTCAAAGGTTGCTTTTCTGCATCAGCTAGTACTTCCCTGTCCTTCATATCCATTAATTCCTTGTGGTTTCTCTCTGCTTGACCATCCCTTCAGTCCAAAAAAAGCTGGATGGAACAAAACGAAGGTAAGGACACTAAAATGGAACTTGCATTACCGCAGCCACGCCTGTCTTGATGAAAAGAGCCCGTAAAACACTACTCCACTCCCCCACCTGAAGCGTTTTGTTTCAAAAAAGTTTTAAGTCCCCACTCATGGGTGAATTCCGAGACACCCTCAGTGCTCGAGTTCTCTCTTCCCAGCAGCTGGCTGAACAGAGAACAAACAAACAAATAAATAAAAATAAAAAAGTTGGCAGTCTGTCTTCTACATTTGTGCTTCTACTGACGAAGTTGCACCACTGGGAGTTTCCAAAAACTGCCAGTACACGAGTGATAAAACACTGGAATGAAACTACATTGTAGGACTCGCACTATCGCAATCAGCTCTACCAGTTAACAATATTCCCAGCCAGATTTATAGCTGTAGTGCCAAGAGGGCCAGAACAGATGCATCAGGACAACGACATGGGGGAAAAGCAGGCTGACTTCACAGGGCAAAAGAGGCTGAAGGAAGCCACACAAGACAGGAGAACCGAGGCAAGCTAAAGCCCTCTTTAAACTGCAAGGGCAGCTGCGCGGCAGCGTCCACACGCAGCCCAGCCAGGGCCCTCTCTCCTGCTCCCCGACAGCCGTGCTGACCAGCCGCAGGGCAAGGCGTCGTGCGCGCGCAGCACGCTCGCCCGCGGAGCTGCTCCCGACACAGACACTGCTCTGCATAGCTTCGTTACGAGGGGTCAGTGCTCCTGCTCCGCTCTGCTCTGTTGCTTTGCTGGGTGATTCTGCTTTGGGTCTTTCTTTGAGAATAGGGCAACCACATCCTCTTACCTGCATGCAGGTTAAATGTCCAAATAAAGTACATCTATTCCAGCAGTGCATGCAAGCAGCAACTCAAAGCAGAAATAAGGTTTGGGAAGCCTAACAAGGGCTGGAAGGAGAGAAAAGAAGGTTGGACAAAGCCCCATGCATAGACACAGCCCCAGACAGGCGAGACACCTGACACCTGGAGACACCTGACACCTGGAGTTCGACGAGAGCAGGATCGGTGCCCACAGTGCAAACGCTGCTGTCTGCACAGCCGCTCCTGGCAGGAATTGCAGCTGCAGCAGCTCCAGGGCACAGCCCTTCCTGCCTGCTCTCCTCTCCAAGTCTGCCCTCCAAACTATGCACCTCTGCACAAGTATTTTACTCGCCACTGGCAGAAGAGAATTGTGCTTTAGCTGTTGTATCCCAAAACCCTGTAATCCTTCCACTGTACATAGAGAACATAGGTTTTTAGCTTTCTCCACCCCCTCTTTTTTATTTCTTTTTAAATATATCATTCTGGTGTAACACTTAAAGCTAAACCCCACACTGTTTATGAAAGCAGTGCTAGGTACAGCCAAAAAAAAAAAAAAAAGCCAAGGAAACAAACAAAAAAATCCACACTCCTTTATCCCAAGATAAAGGTAGCCTAAAAGTAAAAGAAAGAAGCAGGGGGTTACTTTTAAAATCTATTAGTACAATAAAAGAAAAAAAAAAAGATGCACGG
>JAYECN011274185.1:0-29748 GCA_035222435.1 Microcambeva ribeirae | reverse complement strand
AACCCAGTGAACTGCTTCCACTACAACGAATCAGAAGAGACGCTGAGGAGTTTAGACCAAGACTTTGTCCAACCGGGGTATTACAAGAGCGTGTGTAGGGATAGTTAAAAATTGTATAAAGGGACAGCGGCTTCAGCTAGATTCACATTGAATCGTGAGGAGTCTGTGTTGTTCTCCTCTAAGTACGTTCAGGTGGTGAAGAAGGCTGATGGCATCCCGGCTTGTATCAGGAACAGTGTAGCCAGCAGGACTAGGTAAGTGATCATGCCCTGTACTCACCGCTGATAATGCTGCACCTTGAATAATTTGGGCCCCTCACTACAAGAAGGTCATGGAGGTGCTGCAGAGTGTCCAAAGAAGGACAACAAAGCTGGTGAAGAATCTGAAGCACAGACCTTATACAGAGCAACTGAGGGAGCTGGGATTATTTAGTCTGGAGAAAAGGAGGTTCAGCGGTGACCTTATTGCTCTCTACAATTAACTGAAAGGAGGTCATAGTGAGCTGAGCGTTAATCTCTTCTCCAAAACAACAACTGAAAATAGGACAAGAGGAAATGTCCTCAAGTTGAGCCAGGAGTGATTCAGGTTAAACATTAGGAAAAATTTCTACACAGAAAGAGTAGTCAAGCATTGGAACAGGCTGTCCAAGAAGTGGTGGAGTCGCCATTCCTGACGGTGTTAAAAATATGTGTAGATGAGGCATTTAGGAACATGGTTTAACAGACATGGTGTTGAAGGGTTTAAGATTGAACTCAGTGATCTTAAAGGTCTTTTCCAACCATTATGATTCTATGATTCTACGGTAGTAGCAGGTATATCTCTGTGAAATTAATATGAGATTTGAGGAAATCGTTGAGTTAATCCTGACTATTGAAAAAGATAATTTCATAGTAGAAAAGATTTTGAAACAAGAAAAAAAAAAAAGAATTGACATTTAAAATTTTTCCTTATAATGGAAGACTAAAGGAAATCCATCTTTGGAATTTATCCAAGAAGAGGTTTAACAGTGGCTTGGTCACAATTAAAAGAAATTTTAAAAAGAAGGATCCTGTATTCAGTTAAGGAAAAAAAATAGCAATGGCTGAAAGTTGACGTAAAACCAATTCGGACTATTGATAATGCACATGTTTTTTTAACAGTAACTAACCAATTAAAAAAATCTTAACTAATAAAAAAAAAAATTAACCATCCTTCAGGATTTTAAGTTGGTACCAGATAACTTTCACTAGACTGTGCCTAAGACAACTGAATCCACAAATTAAAAATCCAATGGCCTCTGTTGCATAGGACAGGAAACAGGTGCTATAGCATTCCCTTCACCACACAGGTCTCTGAATGCTTAATTTAGGCGATGCTAAGTTTTGTTCAGCTAACCCCTTGCTTGTACTAGCAGCATCCACAGTCATCCACAAAGGCAAGTGAGGCCTGCTGTCTCAGAAGCTGGGAGATCAGGATCTTCATTTTCACATTATTTTCTTGCATTCTACTAGTTTTTGTCCTTTTATGTATCTTTTTATTATAACCCAAAAGTAAAGGTTGGGAGAAGGTATTTTACTGAGGATAAAGGGTAGAAATGAGCTCATGAGTCATGCTGAAACACAATAATTTTTTCAACTTTGTATAGCTTTATTTTGATGTTAGCCAGTTGAGTTTTACGTCTTCTGAACATACGTGTGATACGAAGAAAAATAGGATTCCTCTGTTTTTGTCTTGCTTTTAAGGAAATCATGCCTTGCCTTCATCTCCCACATCTGTTGCTTGTGATGCTGCTTAATGGTGTCCAGTTTTCTGGCTTGCTTAAGTTCTTGTTCATTTTCTTCCAAGGTCAATATATTTTCTGCAATGATTTGTAGTGTCCGCCTATTCTCTAAGAATTAGTTGCTCATCAGTGAAGGAATCATCTAATCTTTAATGCTGTTGGGCACATAAGTATGACCTTTTAGCTTTCCTGAGTTTATAAAAGTGTACAGGAAAATTCCATGGATCATATATATTTATCTATCATATATGATCATATAATCTATCTACATAGTTTGTTTTTTTTTGGTTGGTCATTTTTTTTCGGTCTTTTTTTTTTTTTTTCTCCCTATGAAATCCAATTGGGAAGAATTGGGTAAGCTGTTGTTGGCTGCAGTCTGCTACAGTTAAGTAGCTACTGTGATGCTGGGGTTTTTGTACCCTGGTTTATCAAAACTGTCAGACAATTATTTTTCAGTCTTTTACATCTATTCCTATGAGGATGTTTGAGTAAGTTGTTAACAACACATCTATGTCTAGTGATAAGAAGTGGTAGTATTTATAATTGCTTATTGTTTACAGATAAAATGGAGCAGTGTGATGTTCTGAGTGGGATAAACAATGTCGACCTGTGTCGACACTCAGAGGGAGCATGATCAGATACTTCAGTGGCATCAAAGTCAAACCAATGTGCTACCTGAATCTGAGGAATCCCTTCCTGCATGGTCTGCTTGAAGATGTGTGAAGCCAGCTACACAGTAGAAGGGATCAGAGATTTGGGCGCTCCGTGTAATGTGCCCGTATACAGCAGGAATCGTGTATCCTCTATATGTATGCTCAGCACCTAATACACTGCTTGGATACTGCCTTTTTGCTGTTTTCTCATCTAACACAAACACAAAAATGATTTTAATTATTTTATTTTGCATAAATATATTCAATACTATTCTCTTCTTTCCCTAAAAGCAAGCAAAAATCATCTAATACCTGATTTCCCTAGATCTTTGGCAGTAGCATAAAAAGGCAGTAGGAAACAAAGACAGCGTAATGTGTAAATCAGTTATGTTCCTCTTTCTCCTGCACTTCAGAATACCCCGTTTCTGAAGCATGAGGTGAATTCTAGCTTTTCTGAAAGTACTGTTGACAACTCGAGATCATCATAGGTAAGGGAATAAATGTTAGCAAATCCCAAGTTAGCCCTCACAGGGCATACCACACAGCATATAAGTAATGCAGCATTTAGATTTCACAGCAAATGCTGCAAGTAGTATTTAGTGTAGTAAGAATGATTCTGAAAATATCATAGAAAATAAAATCAGAGGTATCTTAATACTTCTCCTATTAAAAATTTAAATTACATTGCAAAGTTAGACTGTATCATTTCTGTCTATTTTTAATATACACACTAAGAATTTTTCCCCTGGCTTTTTTGGAAATGATATCTTAGGACTCAGCCATACAACTACATGACCATAGATCAGCTGAGTACTAACAATAGCTGAGGGCCTGCCCCAATACCAGGAAAATGCAAGGTAAGGCAACTCTGCCAAGGCAGCCTTTATTAGATCAAATACTCTTGCAGTTGTTGTGGACAAAAGCATTTGATGAGACTTGCAAAAATGTCCTAATTCTGTGCCTGAGTCCCTAGCCTTGATAGTGTGACTATGAGGTAACTGCATGTTAACTGGTGACATCAGAGATCAAAGAAAAAGGCAACTATCTCTATCCTTTCTACTCCACCTGTCACCCTATCATCAAAAATCTTGAGGTCTCTGCAGCTATGGCATTACTCCAGTGATTAAATGAGCTGTTGGTGACAGAAGCAGAAATTCATAGCCCGCCCTTAAAGTGGGGAAGCATGAGACTACTCTCCTATACATGACTCTCTTCCCTAAGCTCAAGCATAGGATAAGTCTTTGCTCAGAATTAGAGAAACTAATGGTTAAAGAACTCTCTTGTCCCTTCTTCTACAGGGATACTTAAAAATACCCACTCAATGCTGCCTTTTTATATTTTCTTGTAATAAAATAAACTAAATCACATTTAGAAAAGTACAATCTGACTTCTTTTCTCTCAGGGCTATCTTTAGTCCCTGGATTCATAGCTTTTCTCCCTCAGGACACAACTCAGGTCTCCAATTGGTAAATAGCTATTTACCTGGTAGATGGCTCAGAGTGAAACCTTCCTATACCTTCAGAAACAGCTACCAAGTACTTCATGACTTCTCTCCTTTGCTTCTCTTTCTCTCTCTTAGCCAAAGACAGTATAAAACACAGCAGTACAAAGTTATAGAAACACCTGCGAGAGCCAGTGAACTGAAAAGCCACTGAAAATTTCAACAGTTAAGTATCGTATCTCTAACAGACCAGAAAATGAAACAGGTGGCAATGTCATGCTTTCTATGAAAAGTATACATTCCTTTAGGGTGGGAATGTTCAGATGCCTAGGGAATAAAAGTATCTATACAGAATTGTATAGGGTAGACTGAGCAGCTGCCAGCTCAACAAAGTAAATAAAAACTGTAGCTGAGATTTGAAAAATGCACATCTTTGTTATGGAATAAAGAATTATTCAAATGCATGCTAGCAGTACCTGTTAAGGCTCAAAGTAAAATTCCCAAATGACAAGAGCCTTTATGTGCAAATGTTAACTATGCTTCAGTGAACGCCATTTTCCAAATTCTGAATTCCTCCTAAGACAGAACCAATCAATATAAATATCTTCCCCAAGAGCCTTACTTACAACAGTGTAAGAGTGCTGACCAATGTGCATGATAAATACTGAAATAATCCACTGGAAGAAATAGTTTCTCCGATATTTTTAGCTTGAGAACTAACTAATAATTGCACCTGAAGAGTACAAAATACTCAGCTGTTCCCAGGATGAAACTATTTGCTGACACTGAACATCATGAAATCATTATAATTATTTATTAAGTGCCAATGAGATAAAAACTGCAATATATGGAAATACAACACAACCATCGCAAAGTATCTGCAGTGAACACAATAAAGATAACACAGTTCATCACATCACAACAGGCAATTAGATAAACTCACTTCAAATAAGACCTTTTCTTGGGAGCTACTATTTGTTCTGATAATACATTTACTCTAATGAGAGAGACCCGTTTGGAAAATAATTTAATTTACAGAACATTCAAAGACTATTTTTCCTTTAATGCTTTAGTATCCTTTTACTTCCAAGGGAGCTATGGGTTTCTCTGGCAGCACCATTCTGCTAAGGGAAAATAATATAATAGCCTTTGATTAATATTATCAGCAAGTGATTAGGCTGATGGGCAGCAGGGCTTGTTCATATCAAACACACGTCTTAACAGAATTCAGGCAACATCTCTTCTGTTCATATTCATTTAGAGAAATCTATACATATTTCTCACATAGGTATTTTTATAACCAGTCTCATTACACTCTTATGTGACTATTTACCAGTAATTGAACTGATCATATGACCTTTGCTTAGAAATATTTCATTAAAATTATTTACATTTAATTCCTAATTTATTTACAGTTTGTCTGGATGCTCAATTTTGCTAATGTTCCAGACCAGTCTGAAAAGTCAGGCACTCCTCAATGAATTTGCTGATTCTTAATAATAATATCTGTTTTCTTACCATTCACCATATTACAGATTGGTATATTTTAACTCTGCCTTTACCTGACCACATAGTATTAGGCTAGCTCAAAATGAGCAACTTAAACAGCAAAATGGAGGGAAGGAGGCCTAAGAGTTTTGAAATTTCCTTCCTGAATAGGAGTTTGCTTTAGATTATCATTTAAATATGAAATTGTAGGCAGAGCATGTCTCCTATAATTAAGAGCCACTACAACAGTGCAAAGTCAAACTGCCTGGGCTGATATACATACTTGCCCTTACTTTACAATCTTCAAATGCAATCATCATAAAGACATAAGAATAAGTAACTTCAAAATCAACAGAACTGGAATGATGTCTAAGATCTTCCCTATCAGAAGGATTTTTTTCAGCGCAAAAACCAGTTTTCCCTTTCTGCTTCATGAAACAGGAAATTCATGAAACAGGAAATTCATGAAACAGCATACTCCTAGCTCTTTTGCACATTGGTGAAGCTAAACCCAAGTCAGCCTTTTAATCTGGAGTGCCCTCAACATGCAAACAAGACATTTTTGCTTGCTGGACTGCTTTGTTTATTCTCACATTTCCCCTGAAATGAGGGCTTCTAAATTGTACCTTCCCAAGAAAACTAATCAGAACATTTGCATAGGTATTTTTTTTTTTTTCTATCAGAAGAAGCTAACTTTTTGATAGGAAAATGACAATCCCTAGCAAATATTTAAGACTTCTGGTAAGAAATAAGCAAATGGTACTTTTTGGTTTGATACAAATACAGCTTCAGTTCCAAAACAAACAAACAGAAAAAAAAACCCTGAAACTGGGTCAATGAAACCTATAAGCAAATCTAAATTTAGTTTTTATTAAATACACTCATCTTTAGTTACACATTTCTGGTGGGATTTCTTTTCCATTTTGATTTTGTGCCATTCCCTAATGGCTTAATGTTGTTTTTGTTTTGACTTTTCAAAATACCAAATTTTTCTGTGAGATGATTTTGTTTTCTAAAGAACTGTAGCTCCTAGAAAGAACGTGATTATTAGCACAGCTGTAAATGCCAGTGTTAAAAGCTACAAGACAGTAGTCCTGACAATTTTAACTATGAAATCTCACCCCATGGTACACTCTTCCATGGAAGTTATACTACTGAAAACGGGTTATTCTATACAGCCAATACTATCTTACCAGTGTTTTTTAGATAAAGGGTTATCTTGAGAACATCACCAGATTTTCAGGATATTTCAGCCCATTTAAGAACCCACTACACAGGATGTTTCAGACATTTGTGAGCAAGTCAAATTGCCAAATCCTATTCAATTCACAATGTTAAACCCATTTTTTTTTTTATTCTATACTCCTCCAGCAGAGAATCATAGAATCATAGAATCTTTATGGTTGGAAAAGACCTTTAAGATCATCGAGTCCAACTGTAAACCCTTCAATACCATACCTGCTAAGTCATGTCCCTAAGTGCCTCATCTACACATTTCCTGAACATTGCCAGGGACGGTGACTCCACCACTTCCCCGGACAGCCTGTTCCAATGCTTGACTACTCTTTCTGTATAGAAATTTTTCCTGATATCTAACCTGAACCTCCCCTGGCACAACTTGAGGCCATTTCCTCTTATCCTATTTTCAGTTGTTATTTGGGAGAAGAGATTGACCTCTGCCTTACTACAGCCCCCTTCCAGGTAGCTGTAGAGAGTGAAAGGTCTTCCCTTCAGTCTCCTCCAAACTAAATAATCCCAACTCCCTCAACCACTCCTTGTAAGGTCTGTGCTCCAGCCCCTTTGCTAGCTTTGTTGCCCTTCTTTGGACAGTCTTCAGCACCTCCATGTCTTTCTGGAGCACCTCTCAAGTGCGTGGCCCAAAGCTGTACACAGTATTAGAGGTGCAGCCAAGCCAAACACAGGGCAACCATCACTTCCCTGATCCTACTGGCTACACTGTTCCTGAGATAAGCCAGGATGCCACTGACCTTCTTGGCCACCTGGGCACACTGCTGACTCATGGGTCGACCAACACCTCCAGATCATTTTCTGCCACAAAGCTCTCCAGCCATCCTGGAGAGCTTTGCATGGGATTGTTCTGACCGAAGAGCAGGATCCAGCACTTGGCCTTGTTGAACAGCCTACAGCTGGCTTGATCCTGTCGATTCAGTTGTCCAGATCCTTCTGTAGAGCTTTCCTACCCACCAGCAGATCAACTCTTCCTCCCAGCTTGGTGTCATTTGCAAATTTGCTGAGGGTGCACTCAATCCCCTCATCCACACTGTTGGTAAAGATAATAAAGAGGACCGGCCCCAACATTGACCTCTGGGGAACACTGCTCGTGACCAGTCAGCAGCTGGATTTAACTCCATTCACCACCACTCTTTGGGCCTTGCCATCCAGCCACTGCTTCACCCAGGGAAGAATACACCCGTCTAAGCCATAAGCTACCAGCTTCTCCAGAAGAAGTCAGTGGGAGACTGTGTCAAAGGCCTTATCAAAGTCTAAGTAGATCATGTCCACAGCCTTTCCTTCATACACTCTGTGCGTTGCCTGGTCATAGAACGAGAACAGGCTGGCCAGGAAAGACTTGCCTTTCATGAACCCATGTTGGCTGCATCTTGATCCCTTGGTTGTCATACACATGTTGTGTGATTGCCCTCAGGTGATCTTCTCCATAACTTTCCCCAATACTGAGGTCAGACTGGCAGGCCTGTAGTTCTCCAGATCCTCCATTCAACCCTTCCTGTAGATGGACGTGATGCTGGCAAGTCTCCGGTCATCTGGGACCTCCCCTGTCGACCAGGACCATAGACGATGGAGAGTGGCTTGGTAAGCACTTCTACTAGCTCCTTCAGAACCCTTGGGTGAATCCCATCCGGCCCCATAGACTTGTGGGCGTCCAAGTGGAGTAACAGATCACTGACTGTTTCCTCCTGGATTATGAGGGGGGTTATTCTGCACTCTATAGGTGTCTTCCAGCTCAGGGGGCCAAGTACCTTGAGGATAACTGATCTGAGTGTTAAAGACGGAGGCTAAGAAGGCATTAGGTACTTCAGCCTTATCCTTAGTGGCGATATTCCCTGTGGCATCCAATAAAGGATGGAGATTCTCCCTGGCCCTCCTCCTCTTGTTAATGTGTTTGTAGAAACATTTTTTGTTGTCCTTTACAGTAATGGATTGAGTTCCATCTGATCTTTCGCCTTTCTAATTTTCTCCCTACAAACCCTAGTGACTTCCTTGTACTCTTCCTTGTACTCTTCCTTGTACTCTTCCCTTCTTCCAGAGGTGGTAAACTCTCTTTTTTTGCAGTCTCAAAAACAGGTCCCTATTCAGCCAGGCTGGTCTTCTTCCCCTCTGGCTAGTCTTCAGCACACAGGGATGGCCTGCTTCTTCGCCTTTAAGATTTCCTTCTCGAGAAAGTCCAGCCTTCCTGGACCCCTTTGCTGTTTCCCAAGGTATTATCTGAAGTCACCCTGTCACCCAGGACTGACTCACAAGGGACTTTCCCAATCAGTGCCCTAAGCAGTCCAAAGTCTGCCCTCCAGAAGTTCAACATAGTGGTTTAGCTGACACCTCTCCTGACTTCACTGAGAATTGAAAGCCCTATCATTTCATAGTCACTATGCCCAAGACAGCCTCCAAACACCACATCTCCCACGAGTCCTTTTCTCTTCACAAAGAGAGCCTGTCCAGTGGGGCTCCTTCTGTGGTAGGATCACTTACCAGATGTGATAGGAAGTTATCTTCCACGCACTCCATGAACCTCCTAGACTGTTTTCTCTCTGCTGTATTTTATTCCCAACAAATATCTGGTAGGTTGAAGGCCCCCATGAGAACAAGGGCTGCTGATTGTGAGACTTCTGCAGCTGCTTGTAGAATGCCTCATCTGTCTCTTCATCCTGGTTGGGTGGTCTATAGTAGACTCCCACATGGATATCAGCCTTGTTGGATTTCTCCCTGATCTTGACCCATAAGCACCCAACTCTTCCATTACCTACTTGGAGCTCCATGCAATCAAAGCACTCCTTAACATACTGTGCTACCCCACCTCCTTTCCTTCTATACTTGTTCCTCCTGAAGAGCCTGTAGCCATCCACTGTAGCACTTCAGTCATGACAGTGGTCCCACTATATTTCAGTGATGGCAACAATGTTGTAGTTTTCCTGATGCCCCGTGGTCTCTAGCTTCTCCTTTTTGTTGCCCATGCTGCATGTGCTGATGTAGATGCACTACAGCTGTGCTGCTGAGCTCTCCCTCAGCTCTGGCATGCAGCCCCAATGCTCATCCCTAGTGATCCCAGTTTTATCCCCCTCCCCCTTCATACCTAGTTTAAAGACCTCTCAATGAGCCCTGCCAACCTCTGGGCAAGGATTCTTTTCCCCCTGAAAGACAGGTGAAACCCATCCATATCCTGGAGGCCTGGTGCTGCCAGGCCCCAAGGTCAAAAAAACCCAAATTTGACTCATGACACCAGTCTCTTAGCCACTGGTTGAGGAGCTGTTTTTTCCTCTTCCTCTCAATGTCCTTCCCTGACCCTGAGGGGATAGAAGGGAACATCACCTGTGCTCCTGCTCCCTCAGCTCATCTCCCCAATGCCCTGAAGTCCCTTTGGACAAACTTCAGGCTTATCTTGGCAATGTCATCACCGCCAGCCTGGAATAGCAATAGTCAAGGGCCATATAAGACTTGTGAGCCTTTTTGGGATGTTCCTTACCCAGGCCCCAGGGAGACAAAAGATATCCATGTGGGAAGGTTCCATTCGGCATATTGGACCCTCTGTTCCCCTCAGAAGGGAGTCACCCGCAGCAATTACCCTTCTTTTCTTCTTAGTAGAGGCAGTATAATAAGGTGAGGGCTTGACTGCCTCACCCCCTAGACAACCCCCTAGAGGGACCTTGGTTGGATGCCTCATTTGTCCGGCCTTCGAGTTCCATGGCCTCACACCTATTGCATATGGTCACCTACAGAAGTGAGATGGGCTGGGAGGGGATTCTCCTGTCACCCTGAACAAGGACCTGTTTCCATTCTTGCTCATCTTTTAATTCTGTCCCCTCCACCCTACAACAAGAGGGTAGGGGATCCTCAGGCGGATTTGGGGTGTTCCTCCAGTGCATTTCCTGGGATGATTGCAGGGTGCAGCTCCACTAATTTGTCTTTCTCACACTCCCTGATGCTTCTCAGCCTTTCTACCTCCTCCTTCAATTCCACCACCAGGATAAGCAGTTCATCCCCCTCTTCACACCTAAGGCAGGTGTTGCCTCTGCTACTTGCCAGTAACACTGAGAGGCTCACACACTGCCAGCAGCTGGAGACCTGCACTGCCACCTGTACATGCGGCAGCTCAGTCTGTGTTCCCACATTGTTCCTGATGCTGTCTCTCTACCGAATAAAGACCATAGCTTTTGTTCATTTCTCACTGAGGGAAAAGATCGTAGGGAGAGCTGTCTTCCTGAGCCTAGAGGAGGCTGCCTGCATCCTGCCTGCACCCCCTGCCTGTGCCAACTGCCACCCTAACTGTCGTGCCATGTCCTGTCTGATGTGCCACACCCTGTTTGCCTGCTCTGTTCACTATGCTCCTGGTCCTAGTGGTAAAGGGAGCAATAAGGGTGACAGTAAGGGTGACAGTAAGGATGACAGAGCACTGGAACAGGCTGCCCAGAGAGGTTGTGGAGTCTCCTCTGGAGATCTTCCAAATCCGCTTGGACGCAGTCCTGAGCCACATGCTGTAGGTGACCCTGCGTGTGCAGGGGGGTTGGACTAGATGATCTCTAGGGGTCCCTTCCAACCTTAATGATTCTATGATTCTATGATTCTATGTTATAGGCCAATTAGGGCAAATTAGGTATTGCAGACGCTGACCAGAGATGACCTCAGTCAAGACAGGTCCTTCCCCTTCCAATACAAAGTGATGGTCTTACACAAAAATCCATTTCTGATCCACACAATTTCTCTGTCCATTCTAGTAAGGATTTCTCCTTCTTTGTGAGGAAACAACTGGTCAAACCCCCTTGTCAACTGACAGTGTGTAAGTAGCACAGATCAAACCGGTCCAGGAACTTAGTGGAGATTTATGTTACCATTCATCGATTTTTAAGTGAAGCTGAATGAGTAGGAAGTACAAAGAGCGAGAGCTGTGTAACACAGACTGTAGTGCCAGCAGTTGTTCATACTTCCTCACCTCTAACTTTGTACATTCACATTATCTCCATTAAAAAATAAAAAAAATACTTTTTACACTGAGAAATAAGCATATCCGAAGTATAAAGAAGCATCTCCCAGGCAAAGAAGTGCACAGAAAATGATTTAAAAGCTCTATACTGAAGAGCGTACATGCATGCTGTATATTGCTATGACTGAAAGCAATCAGAGATGCCGTGGGCTCCTCTTGTTTTGACTTGTATGCAATAAATGCACAAATCTTTATAGTCCATTTTGCACTCTGTTCATAATTCTATATGACAGAACAAAATTTCCCTGTTCCAATCTGGAATATGATAAGGCCTTGCGGGACTTTCTCCTGCCATTTGGCAACCTAATAGAAAAAGACAGGAAGGATTAAGGTCTGTCAAATTCTGCAACAGTACTTCAACCGTATGGGATCTCTCCGCCTGATTTTCATGAGTGGTCCCTGCTCAGTGCTCCAAAAGGAAGGAGAAAACTCCCCTAAGATTCCCTGCTGATACAACTTAAGGGAAAAATTCCTCCCTAACCTAAATTTGGCCATTAGTATAAGATCAAGAAAAATGAAATGTTACAATGACCTGAATAATTCCATCATTATTTGAAGATAACCAGGAAACAGAGATGAAATACCGCTGCTCTGGAACAACAGCAGCTTGTCTTTGTCAGAAGGGACTTTGCTCTTCATCAGCAATGCTCACTGACACCGCCAACATTGCTTCCGAACAGTGGTGATGAACATCACTCTTCTTCCAGACAAAGGTGGTACTTCTGGCTCAAGGGAGCCTAAGTTTTTTTCCCTCCAAACCTGAGGATTTGCTGAGCTCAGATAAGCTTAACCGTGTCTCCAAGGTCTTCTCTGGGATAACTCTCGCCCCGCGCTGGTGCCCCTGGCCTCTCACTTCTTGAAAGGGGTGAGCTTGTTGAAGGTGTGCCAGAAGAGGGACGGCTTCCGCTTGGGCTCCGCCAGGGCGAAAACCTGCTGCTGCGGGATGCTGGTGGGCACGGTGACGTGGCGCTGGTGGATGGGATGCAGGCTTTGGTGGGGAGGAGGCATAGGGCACCCGTTATAGCTTACACCTGCCAAGGAAGAGTTTACAGGCACCTATGAGACACCTGGCAAAGTAACCGACACTGAGAAAAAAAAAAAACACAATAGCAGGGGACAAATCCAATGGTCAGTAAAGTCAGAGCCAAATTCATCATCTTCTTGAGTGGAAGCAGTACTAGATGTTACCCTTTCTAATTTCAGATTTTTTTTGTTGCTGCTTGAAGTTGGCTGGAGAAGGAGAGAGACTTATACCAGTACAAACACCGTTACAGAACTATCAGAAAGATAAGCAGCTGTTTCACAAAGCCTGGCAATAGTGTTTGTACAGGTTAATTTTGTTAATTCAAATGAAAGACATTGGAAATATTTGCTGCCATTGTAGTCAAATCTTGGGTAAGCCTGGGCAAAATATTACTAACAATAAAAATGCATTTCTTCAATTTGGAGAATACTTTTCCAGCGTAACGTTCTCAGACTTTGGCCTTTGCACATTCTGAACATAAACTCCTGATCTCTATTTCCAGCCACTCCTCGATAAACCAGACAGGTTCATAATCCACAATTATTTTATTGGCATCTAGTGACTGATAAAGAGAAGATTGTTTAATGACACTGAAACAGAAGCAGAGAACTACCTAATACCAACTTTTTTTTCCTAAATTCAGACTTAATCTGTTCCTAAACTGAGAAATAAGCTTCTCAATTTATTCACTCAATATGCTACACATCTAGGCAAATTTGACTTTAAACTGAAAAGGACAAAATCATCACATTTTCTAAGACAGAAAAGGAATAAAAAGCTTTTTTTCCCCCCGTTTTTCTCTAGTCAATTATTCTCTTAACATTTCTATGAATGTTAAGCAAATTGGAAGGAGGATAAAAAAAGCAGTAGTGTAGAGTGGGCTATTATCAATGCAGCAACACGTGGCTCCCAGAAAGACCGCTACAGTACACTAAAGAGCAGCAATGGAAGGAAACAGTAGCTCTAATTTCTAATTTAAAGTTTGCATACACTTCCTTACATCCTTAAACAAACCACTTTTACCCTCTCTGTTAAGTTTCTTCTCTGACAAAGACATAATATTGACTTGCCTACCTGAAAGAGATTGGGAAGCCAACTTAGTGGATAGTTTATAAAGGTATTTGAAATTGAAATATAGGCTAAGGAGATAATTGAATTCTATTTAAACCAATGAAAATTTTAAAAAAGGTAAAAAGACTCAACCATAGTCAGATTGTATTACTTCCTAATATAAAAGAGGGTACATTACATTAAGAGGGTACATTTACGTTAAGAATGCAAAACAGTTCTTAAATACTCACCTTTAATTTTTCCATGCCTTGATTTTCGGGCATTCTGCATGGCTTGTTTTTTCTGATTTTCTGAGATTTCCATTCCTATGTCAAAGAGAAAATAAGGTATAAAAAATGGTATAAAAACACTGTATCTATTATTTGATTACATTAAATTAAAACTGGTAAGTAAACTATTTTAATCAATTTTAAGAAAATCTTAATAGCAAGGTACTTTAACTTTTCCAAAGCATGTTTTGATTTGTCAAATAAATTTAAAAATTCAAACTTTTTCACTGGGGTAACAGTAGAAACATTAACTTGCCAATAGATTAGTGGGAAAAGTTTGTCTTCCTATTCCAACAAATGGTGATCATTGGGGAGCTAGCTAATGAAAATATTCTTTTTATAGTTGGAGACATAACTAGTGAAAATTTTATTTTAAAGATAAATCCAGATAAATACAAAAAAAAAAAAAAAAAAAAAAAAAAAAAGTAAATTAACACTTCTACAAGTTACATGCCGCCAAGTAGTAGATAAAAAAAAATGTAGAATCTTTTCATTTACTCTGATCTAACTTATACTAACAAACTGAAGTTACTGGCATTGTAGTAGTGAAAATTTGGTATAAAAGAAAACTAGACTCTTGATATCTTCATGTTTGAAATACCCAATCTTATTGCAACCTTCATCTTGCTCAGTAAGAAGAAACTTCTTATTTTCCTTCCACATTTTCATTGCTTACACTCTCTGTTTAGTGAGTTCATGTGCACAGCACACACGTGATTTGGGGATGTGCTAGGAGAAGCAGCAAACGGCAGCACAGAAATTGCTGTGCAAAGTCAGAAGAACAAAGCTGCTGGCTGAGATCTATTTTGCATTTTCCTCCACTTACCTATATTTTCAAAATTCGATTTTTTTTTTTTTTTTTTTAGCCTGGACTTATAAAGAAGATATTACAAATCAGCAAAATCATATAATACAATAGTGTTTAGCTATAATTTTGGGGTTGCAGAAGTTGAATCTCTTTTACTCTGCAATTTCTTCCTTCACAGGAATAAGAACACAGCTAAAAAAAAAAAAAAAAATTTAAAAAAAAGGAAAAATCAATTTCATCAGCAAAGTTCAGACCATTTTCTTAGGCTTACCACTAGTGGTTTTGGAATGATTTTTAGCTATGGCCTTTTTTCACATACATTCGTCAAGCTAAGAAAAGCTTGATATGGTTTGGGAGACAATGGCCTGCACCAAAGCATCTTTGAAAATAGAAGTAAAAAGCCATTTGCAATTCTGAGTTTTGAAGAGCTGTTCTTTGATGGTTAGAGGTTTCCTGTGAATTCCAGCAAGATCGCTTACAGAACCAGGGAGATAAATTTAAACCTGAGGTTGAGAACACTGGCACCTTTCCACTGGTTTTGGCTAACAGAAATTTTCAGCTATGCCAAAAAAGGAACTCTGGGTCTGCTGGGTAGTGGGGAAAACATCCAAGTCACTCACTGGGGCTTGCAAGACCAGGCAGACATTCGCTATTGCAACTCCATTATCTTTCCTCTGGTTCAAGTCACTGATGTGAGAACCTTAAATCTGAATAATCAACTGTAACACTTCAAAAACAACAGTTTCCACAAGGCCGGATTTCACGCAGACATTCAGGGACACAAACAGCTGCACGTGCATACGTGACATTACAACATGCTTTGCCAGCACAAGTGATCTTCTCCATTATATCACAAACTGTCTTAAGAACAGAAAGCACTGCGGACCTCCCTCGCTATCTTTGCATCCATCACCATGGAAATTTGTGACCAAGCCCTAAGTAAGGGTTCGTTACTGATCTCACTGTTTCTACTGCTGCTACTGCACCGTGCAACCGCCACACTTTTTGAGGGTCATCTCAGCTGGGGTGACTATCCTGATTTCATGACCTCCCTGTAAAATAATTATATTTAGGGTTGTAGCTGTTACACCTTTGTAGCTTCCTCATACCTGGGGCTTTCTGGTGGAGAATCACCTGCAAGGAATGGTAACACAGCACTGCTCTCCCAGGGCTCTAGAGAGTAGCTGCAGCAGGAGAAGGTGGAGAGCAACAGAGCTGTAGAGCTCAGCAGAGCTCCTCAGAAGGGATGAGTAATGGAAAATGATTGCACTTCATCTTCTGCTCAGCCCCATCCAAAACAAAAGTGCATATTCATTATTTGAAAGACAGGTGTGAGCCATGGAGCTGAGGAGATGGGAGAGGAGGAACAGGACAGGAGGAGGAACATTGTACTTTGTACAACCAGAGTCTCCTGCCCTTCAGTGTAACTGACCCACTATTCTCAACTGGAGCTGAGGCTTTTAGCAGCTTTGTTATGACAAGTGAGATAGCTGGACACTCATCACTGGATCCTGTGGAATAAACTGCTTTCTTGCCTTCCAATCACCATCACCCTTCTGCAGCAGCCACTCTTTGGAGTTCTGTCTAGGCTAACTGGGGAAGGCAGCCAACACGCAATGCCCCGAGCACACAGGAAAAGCCATGAGGGTTGTGCCCCACCGCTCCTACTGCCACACGGGGGATGTCCAGCACAGGAGAAAGGGCAGTTTTAACAGGTCTGGGGAAGGTTTCAGCATGGCTGCTTCGCTGTTTGCTCTGGAGACAAGATCACTGGGACTAACTGCAACATTTGGTGCAATGGGGAAGGGTTTTAGACTGGGTTTACAACATGACTTGGTATAATCTCAAAGCATTCCCATTATTATTTTTGGAGTTTTGAATGATGGCTTGATCATAATGTTTATCCTTATGAACTGAAAGAAATATAACTTCAGAGCCAGGAACTAATACTGCCCAGCAAGACACAAAATAACAGCCTGCTGACTACTATATATTTGGAGGAGGCCTTATTTTTGTCATATTTACAACACCATCAAAAAAGAGGAAGCCACTAAAATCAGCAGTTGCTGCCTAAGGGTTATTCCTGTCTTCTTCTTTCTTATGAACAGATGTCTTGAGTGAACATCTGGAATGTGAAATTGCCAGTTTCTAAAAATTTTAATAATTTCTCAGTTGTATCATCCAGTTCAGAGCACTGAAGATTTTAACCCGGCTTTATGAATTCAACTATTCTCTTCCTCACAAAGGCAATGTTATAAAAAGGAGAAGTTACTGTGCACAAGGCAGCACATAGACATGCACACAAACTTGCCTTACTGCTTTAGAAAAGCAAAAAATAGTTTTAGCTTTTTACTTTTACTTTTATTATAATTGTTCTTATTACATGTGTTTTCCCAATGAAATCTTGTTTCACTGGGAAATAGATCATATTAAAAGGAAGCCTTTGAGAGGAAACTTTGCACTCACCCATTTCTTTGTCTTCCTGAACTCTCCTCCTCTCATTTTCACACGCCTCCATCCATCTCTTCTTATCCTCCTGTTTTTTTGCACAGAACAAATGAATCTCATCTGTTGCTCTGTTTATAATCTTAAAAGCATTCTTAACGTTGATGTTAAAGTCTTTGTCTTTGCCATCTTCAGTGTCCACAAGTTCCATTTCATCCATGTCCATACGATCTTTGTAATACAAGATGTCCCTTCTCAGCAGGTCCTTCTTACAGAACACAAGCTGATGGTCAAAAAGGAAGAAAGTCCTCTGCTGGCTTTTGCCTTGCTTTGAAATTTTAGTCAGTTCTCCCGAATGGATCAGTTCTGAGCTTCTGGCTAACACATCTGGTCCCTAGAAAAATATTTTTATATAAAGTAAGTAAATAATATTTTAAGATCCTACTGTTCTCACTTTACTGGTTAGTCTTATGTTTCATTCAATTTGCTTATATTATTATTGTAAGATTTAAAGTGTCTGAGAGAGATAATCTTTAAATCTTACAATAATACATACAATAAAGTGTCTGAGAGAGATAATCTTGCACAAACTCTGTGAGCATGATTCTGTTCTTTATCTCTGCATAAATCAAGAGGAAACTCTAGTTATAAAAACAGCGATGCACATTCAAGTTCTGATAAAACTACCAGGAGTCGAAACAAGAGTCTACAGATCTAAGATAAAAGTCCATTTTCTACATGCCCATGTTATCTCAAGTGCATGTGTACATGTAGTACCTGCTGCTCTTCCTGAGTACTGAACGAGGTAATCAGTAACACAGTCACTGCAAAGCAACTGCAAAAGTCACAGGCAACTGGACTTTTAACTGAGCAATGACCAGTTGAAATGTGGGCACTATAAACTCCCTGCACAGCAAGGCACATCCTCCAGAGGACAGCAGGTACCGTACCCAGGACCTTTGCCCACCAAAGGGACAAGTGCCACTTACCTCCCAGTCTACTATAGACACTTGCCAGCGTGCGATCTTGTCTATGCTCTCCAGTCTCCGCTTTCGCTCGTTGATCAGGCATGCTACATTCTTCATAGCCTCATAGGCAGCTTTAATGTCGTTATAATCACTGTGAAGCGCAGACACATGTCAAACATCACGTACGCAGTGGATATGATGCAAGTAACTAAGAGTATATTTGCCTCTACTACCCAAAGATGCCTCTTCTCTGAGCACCTAAATACGGTAGTTGACTCTCAGCTAACTTGAAGCACATATAGTAGTCTGCACAGTTCAGTGCTACTGTATTGCTATGCTTTGTCCAGGAGCAAATCACTAAACCAGTGCGGGGAGGTAGGTTAATCAATTGAAACACTGGCCCTTCAGAAAGCAATGCTAAAACTCTCACCAACCTCAGTGGCACATGTATTTCACCCAAGGAATTTGCTTATAAGGAAGATTTTAAGAGGAAATTTATTGGAAAGGTCATCACTTTAATTGTGTTTTACACCTGTATTTTCTCCTTCCCGAAGACTGAATTGATGAATGTGACCAGAGAACAGGGGAGGAAACAGACTTATTTCTGGCCTGAAGAGTCCCAGCAGAGCAGCCCCCTCCTTTATCAGGAATGGAGCCAGAGCGAAAATAGTATGAGCTAGAAATAAATCCTGTGCGGAGGGTCAGCCTCACTGGCCTTTTTATCTACTCCTGTCTCAGTTCCTATTTTGATCTGCTGCTGCTGATGGATGCACTTCCCTTCTCCCCTGCGTGTTACTCTCTTCTTATTTATATCTCTGGAAACTCTTTTCGGTGGCGCTGTATACGGAAAGTGAGATTAACAATAACAGGATCCTCCTGATGTCAGGGAGATGTCCCACGGCGCAACCACATGATATTAACGTGGTTATTCTCGCCCTTCCTTATCTCGGTTCCTTCTTTACTGGTGTGCACATAAACCCTCACTTGTTGCATGACCTGTGGCCTTCCCGGCAGGCAGTGCACACTGAGTCTTTAATCATTGTATGAAAGCAAAAGAAAAGATATTCACTCTAGAGCTCCTGAACAAGCTGCCTGGAGCTGTACCGAGGCAAGCTGCGTGTTTTGAAGGCATCTCCGTGCACAGTGCTACCAAGGAGAGAACCAAACAGGACGGGGGAAAGGTGCGCAGGCCTTGCTCTGTCTACAGTCTTGGCCGCTCGCTGCATAATCTTCCTAAAACACCGAGCAGAGGAACAACCACTGACGTTAACACTTGCTGCTGGAGCCCGTCAGCTGCAGCACTGAACGGAGGCATTACGCTCCTGCACACCAGCATTTCGTGCCACATCAACCACAGCCCCTGGCAAAAAACACCCACTGTTACCAAGGGGAGCTTTCTCAAGACTAAAAAAGTGCCGACTTTGGCCCACGAAACTTTGCTTCAGATCGCATCTGGACTTGGAGCATGGTTGGGGTCACAGCGCAACGTTTTCCTTGCAGTTGTGAAAGGTAAAAAGGTGGTCAGCTAAAGATAAAATCTTAATTTATTCAAAGGGCAAATCAGCCCACGGGTATACTAGAAAGGCTAAGAACCTGTAACTTCAGTGGAGCAATTCACTTTTACCCCAGCTGAAAATCTGGGCTTTGTTGTAAAAAAAGTATTTTGGAGCAAAAGAAGAAAACGAAGTTTCCCTTTATCTTCCAGTATCCCAAGCTTTCCAGCAGACACAAAACAAAAACATATTTCATAATAAAACTGGTCACTTGAATTTCAGCTCAGCTTCAGCTGGTTTTGGGTTGTTTTACAATTACACGGAATAGAAGTCATTGGTTTCTGAAATTAATAAAAAGTCCTGGCAAAATCAAATTCTGAATTTTAAATGTTATGCTAACAGTATCTCACACACTCAGAATAATGTTTTCCTGGTCTATGCTGTTTTCTGTTCTATAATAATGCTTACTTAACTTTAAATATCTGAAAAGAGTATGTGTTATATAGATTAATTGTGTAACAGAAGTCAGTGTGCTAATCACTTCAAAGGAAGAATTTTTAAATCAGGAGTCTGTATTTACCGAGAAGCACTTTTTTTTTTTCTCCATTTCCCATTCTGTTGGCCTCCACCCAGATTTATTGTATTTTCTAATTTTCATAATTTACAATCAGTGATAAAGACCCAACTTAGAGATAAAAGGGAACATTGTGCTTTGTCCTAGTGAGATGAACCTTCAGTTTTGAGGGGCTGGGATTTTCATACAAAGTTGACGAATGACTCAGATAAAAAGAGGTCTGCAAGGAAAAGATAACAAGGATTCTCATGGCAAATTTTTGTGGTGATCCTCATGAAATTATGGGGTAAAACAGGAGGGGAAGAGACCTCAGAACAACTCTGGGAAAGCATCCACAGGGAAAGAACAAGCAGGAATGTGGTAACAATGTAAATCCTGGATATGGATGACTATCCATGGGGATCGTGACTACAGCCAAGGTCAAATCATCCCAAAATATTCTGTATTTTGGTGAAGGGGAGTGAGTACTTGTCATGAAGTCATTGGGAGTTTTGCCTGACGATGTCTCTATTGTTAGAGGCATTTTTCATTCGAATATAGGAAGATATAAATACCCTGGTATCTGGACAGTTTGCGACTGTTTTCTTACAAAAATTATTTTAAGTTACTTTCTCTCTCCCTTTATTCTCTCTTAGCTTTCTCCTCTCTTCACTCTCCCTATATTCTCATGCTTTGTAGCTATATCTTTATACTGGGATTAAGAATTTTTCTTCCTATCACATTTTTTTTCTCCTGCAGCTTTTATTGCTTTAAAATTTCAAAAAATAAGTTTCAAACTCACTCAGATTGTGTTTTGGCTCTAAGACCCTCTTCCCCTTCTCTTGTGTCCATAAGATCACGCAGCCTCCCCCTTTCTTCTGTATATTCCTCTCCTCAATTCTTCCTCAGTGCCCTTTTCCTTCCTCCTCCCAACTTCTGTTTATTCCTCATTCTCTGGCACCTTCCCACTTTCCCCGTGCTACCCTTCAGATACTACTTTTGTTAATATTTTGATGGTTCCAAGAGACAGGTTTCTCTATAGCAGTGAGGTGGAGTTTTGTTCCCGATTTGAAAAGACCCCGTGTGGTTCATAGTTGACTATTCCTGTCTGAAATCTTGAGTAATTCAGTGTTATTGCTGTTTAGTATGAATCTTTTTAGTCCTCTCACCTGTGCTCCTGAGTGGTGTATTTGAGCAGCTCAGCAAGCTGCAGAGGGTATTTGCAGATTTTCTGAACAGGCGTGAGAAGAAAACCATCAATGGCAATGTCAATCATCTGCTGCAGCAAGCGACAGGCCTCAAAGAAGTGACGGTATTTGCCTTGTTTCATTAGCTTGGAAAGTTCAATGCAGGCACTGGGATGATTGTTACAATACTCTGAATAAATAGCAAAGCCTTCTTGCTACAAAAAAAAAAGTCAAAGCTTAAACTTATTTGCCTATAAGGATTGAGAGATGCTTTATAACATTTATCTTTATGCAGTTATATTAATTCATTTCCTACATTGTTTCCAAAATGAAGAAAAAGTCACATTTAAAACTATGTAAAAATCTGCTTTGCAACTGTTAAAACTATGTACCTTCTTTGTATGAACACAAACATGGAGGCTCCACTGAGTCAGAATAGTCAAAGTCACTTTAAAAAGTCCCTTTCTTTGGGGGAATCTTGGAAATTACAAAAACCTTGATGGCTACGGCTTCAGCAAGTGTCTCTCATGGACTCACAGAGCCTTTCCCTTGCACTTCCCTTCCATGTGTGTTTTCTTCTATTTATGCCATTTTTGCATGCCTATTTAAACAACTGGAGAGCACTGGACATGGTCCAGCTCATCTGCGATTATTTCTGAAAAGGAAACTTAAATGTGTACAGAGAAACATTCCTGCTAAGGAGTGAGGAGAAATCTAAAACATTTAAGTAATTCTTTAATCGTAAACACTCTGAATTCTAGAATACTCTCTATGCATAGTTTAATACTTGATAAGTTAGTAAAATCATCTCTTTATCTGGTAACTTAGGTTTTTCTTATCGTATTTTGTTCATGTCGTAAATAAAATGAATTTTTGCGACATACATGTTGAAGAAAGCACGATCCTATTTCACTTAGATGAGGCTCCTCCTTGTTGTACTGCTTCTCAAGGTCTTTCAGGAACTTCCTCTGGAATTTGTAAATATCTTCAATGTTCCCAAAAATGGTGCTTAACTGCGCCGCGGTGAACATTCCTGTATGTTTGCGACACTGCCGAATATAACCCTGGAAATGAAACGAGAGCACCTCCTTTTTAATCAAACCTGAGGATGCACGTGCGGGTCCTGCTCCGAACAAGCCCCTGTAGCTTGGCAGGAGTTGGGGGCTGAGGTCTCAGGGCAGGACTCTGGTTCCCGACCCTGCAAGCAAACATGGATGAGCAATTTCAGCTTCAAATGTTACACAACCGTTTTTGCTAAGGGTACCTCTGTTTCTCAGAGACTCAAGAGAACCAGGCACCTTCAAAATATGTAAAGCTCCTTGGCATCTTCCAGCTAGGAACAGGGCAGGCCTGGCATGAGCCCCACGTGCAGCTCTAGTTTAGCTGCTGTGCTTTGCTTTCTAATTCTCTTGTGCTCTAACACTTTTTCCTTGAGTAACAAATCTTAAACAGTTAACATAAAAACAGCTCTGCCAAGGTTAACGCACTGATTTCTTAGTGGTATGTAAGCAGGGCCCAGAAGCAGCAAAATTAAAAGCATGCTACAACACATGCAGCTTGCTGCTCTTGGGTACAAACCTCACCGCATTGCCAGGGGTTAATAATACTGGCGTGGCTGCATGGAAAAAAAAATGATCAGATTCTCTACTTTTTTCGCTCCGCTTGTAAGGCTGTCACGTGGGCCCGGCTCATTTCATTTGCATCCAACCTTCAGAAGGTACCTGGTCAAGCGCTCCACTTTTAAACCGCCCTCGGGCAAATCCTGCTCTGCATTCTGTACTCCACATTAGACCATATCAACATTCACACAGCAATGGGCTAAGGAAAGATAAGGGGCTCTAAGGAGCTCAGGTCCTCCGTGGCAGCCACCACACGCAGCCCCGAGTCCTTAATCCCTGTTGCTGGAGCCAAGAGAGGAGCTGCAGGAGCTGCAGGTCGAGGAACATCAGCTCTGCTCGCATTCCTGTGCAGCAGCTGGTGCAAGGGTTGGTGCAAAGGTTAACTGCTGCACTGCATTATCTGCCAGGCTCCTCCGTGGGGCAGCTCTGGGACAAGCTTCTCCTACAGCCCTTCGGGTGCAGATTGCAGCAAAGAAAAGCCTGTCCTCCACAAGCAGCTGCTTTGAGAGCCACCACACCGTACATAAGCTAACTAGCAGGTCTACTACCGTTTAGGAGGGAGACACCAACATGGAAAATGATCTGTGCAGCTCTTGTAGATGTGGATTGCAAGTAATTTTTTGAACTTATCTTTTTCTGGGTACACTTCCAGTTTTATGATCCTGACGGCACCAGCCCTAGTGAATCATTCTGGTGCAGAACTTGCAAATTTGCATTAGCATCTGGAGTAGCTTTTCTGACTCGGTCTTTCTTCAGTGCATTTTCAGCCTTCCATCCTGCTTGCACCACCCTACTGATTCTCTCCGAGGAAAGCAGACCCTCTCTGCCCACAAGTTAAACGTGGAACATCATGTCTCCACTTGGAGAGATGTGTTAGCTCTGGTCTACTCAACTCAGAGGGATGTCAGCTTTTAAAAAGAGTTACAGGAGAAATGTATGAGGGAAGTTTAATAATTAATACCAGTTAAGAATCAGTATTTCAGTAAAAGATGAAAGTCGTGTCCTAGAACCCAGATAACCATGACGGAGACACACCTGTATGTACAAATTCCTCTGTGATCTTTCAGATATTCAAGAAAACTTACTCTAAACTTACTCTAGTAGAAGAGTGCATCTAAATGACAAAACTCACATTTACATGTTTTAAGGAATAGCCACAAGTTAACAACAAATTTTGTCCTTTCATTTGTTTGCCCTTTCTATTCCTTCAAGATCACTTAGAAAAGCTCTGATCTTAAAACAAACAAACAAAAAAACCCTTTTGTCCTCTCATATCAGAACTTCATCTTTTGTCTACCTTGTTTTCCATTAAAAAAATCTCATGATGAGTGGTGGACAAAAGATGACAACATCAAAAACATCCTCAGCAAACTGAGGGTAGAAGGAACGTTTTGACAGGGTACTTAGCACCCTTCCTTGGACTTTTATTAATAACAAAAGCAGCCTCAAGACAGGCCAGCTGCATCACGGTCCCTTTCAGAAGAAAGGAACTTCAGAGAAAGTTTTAAGAAGCTCCTAGCCCTAGGGTGGTCCTCCAAGAAAAGGTGAGCAAAGAACAAAAGAAAACCAGTATTCTTGACATTTTATAGTTCAAATAAGGAAAGGTTAACGATTTCTTCATAATTACTAAGCACCCAGAAAAAAAAAACACTAACCCCAACATTCTCCCTCCAGATTACTTTCCAAATGTTTTATCTCTGAAGTGTAAGAGAATTTACTACATGTACTGAAAATTTTGTATCAGAACCAAGTGGTAAAACGTACTAAGTAAATTGGACTTCCTCTGTCTTCACTCTATGGAAACAGTGGTCAGATAAGCAAAGTTCATTCCCAAGTCAGAAGTGGAATGTTTTTGAAAAGCACGTGATGCGTTGTGTCGAGCTACACAGAAGAGTCAGAACAGCATGCGGGACAGTTCTCACCTGCAGCCTCACATGTGAAATTGGGATTATTTTGATAAGAGAAACCACTTTGGCTCTCAGCTGATATGGGAAGTTTTGTTCCCATTAGGTCAGTAGACTGCCTCAGGTTAAAGCACATACCTCGCAAATGTCCTTGAGATGTTTGATATAGACTCGTTCTGTGTTCATAATTTCCTGTATGACATTGGTCCTCATCTGATCCTTGTTTTCTGCCATCTTCTGGCGATGCTTGCTCATGTCTGCGTCTTGCTCTTCATCCTGGATGCTACCACAGTTTTCTGGCAGCTCTTCCTGATTAACCCGCAGCTGCAGGCAAAACAAACAAGGCAAACTAGAGCAGATCACCAAACAGTCACAGAACATGACAGTGCTGATGCAGACTTCTCACGGGACGTGCTACAGAAATGTTCCCACTCCTGCTTTATCGAGAGGGGTCCACAAGAAGATTGATCTCATTGACCTTTGCTATTCAAGTAGAGTCTTGAGATTTCTGTCTAGCTGATCAAAACATGGCTTTCTACTGATAGCATCTCAGAGACACCAGGTTGCCTGTGTTTTTGCAGACCTATGCTTATTTCTCACCCTAACTAATAGTGTATGTGTAGTTTTGTGCAAGTCGGCTTACAGGGGAAAATTTCCACAGTGCCAAGTCACTCTGATACTTTTAAATATTTTCCCTCTGCCCCAGATCCCTATCTGTACAATGTGGATAACAGCATATCCTTTTCCCATTTTTGTCTGATTGCCAATTTTGTTTGGAAATTTATGCAGGATAAGGGCAGGAACTACCTCTGGAATTCTGTGCGTTTTGAGTACTTAACACAGCAAAGCCCAAGTTTCATTAGGATCTCAAAAAGTACTTTAAGTTAAATCATAAAATACAGTTCAATTTTAGACCCCTCAAGCATTGTATTGGCATGATAATCTGACTGAAGTCTCACTAAGGAGTTCACTGTGAACCAGATTCCCACAGAAAGTTGAGATAAGAAGTTAAACATTATTTTACCAAGAAAATTCTGCAGTATAAGAATGGAATAGCATGCAGCATAGCTTTCCCCGCTCTCTTATGAAAGCTGTTATGTCCCTTCTGTGTACCTTGATTTCTTTTGGTTGAGTTTTCTTCTACCCTCATTTCTTATGACATCCCTTTGGTTACAAAAGGACTACACAAAGAAAGAAGGAGAAAGAAGGATGTGACAGAGGAGCTTGGGCTCTGATTCTTTCCTGCTTTTCCCCCTACAAAGTCATTAGGAGCACTGATATTCAGATGCAAAGATGTTGTGCATGAGGCCCTTCATTTAGGTGTAATGCCACGGTCATTGCTGCATTAATTGTGCCAGGAATCTAGTGTGACAGTGGTGCAAAAAACACAGAGTTACTAACCCTGACAAAGCTAGCTGGAAACCAGGCTTCCTTGTCCTCATTTCTCCCCCACCACCAGTCTTTGTTGGAAGCTTCTAGGACTCTAATGACATCTCCAGCTTTGAAGCCCAGTTCTTGATCATCCATAGTCACATGGTCCCAGAGAGCTTCTGCATAGACGATGCTGCCATCACTTATCAGCTGAGATGGGAAGGAAAAGAGTTTGTGATAAGCAAAGGATACACAACAAACTACTTACAAACCACCTAGTAGATCAAAATGCATCACTAAACCCTGAGGATTAGTGCCATTACAGGAGAAAGCCAAAACTCTGGATTTTCAGAAATTTTTACATATATTTATTAGTCTGAGAACAATTAGAGTCCTACACTATGCCCATTAGCTGAGCTAAACCGCCAGATTAGTCCCCGTCAAGATGTGAAACTGTATTGATATGCATCTATCTCTCAGCATCTATGTGCTCTTGGGCCCTCTTGGAGATGGGATCCTGTGGCTGGTGGGTTCTTAGTTATGATGGCCACAGTCACCACGCTTTTTATTAACATGAATCCTCACACCACCCAAAACCCATCACTCCAGAACTGCAAAGATTCACCATACCAGATGGTCACCCAGGATTTACCTCATTAATTGCTAGCTGTTCACCTCCAGGTTGCAGGAATCGCGGATTGGCTTGGCAGAGCTCCTCGTAACTGTAATCTTCCTCGCTGCCATTGTCATCCACCAAAGCTGAAGATTCAGTCCCACCATCTGCAGCAGCTACAAGAGAGGTGGGTCCGTTGTTTGATTAATCATTTTTATACCAATGCACATTCATAAAGACAGTAGAAGAGGAATCACTTAGGAGTTGCCTTTCTTCTTATGAACATAGCAGGAAGTGTGCGTGAGAACAGAGCTCTTAGAAAAAAACACTTTTCACACCTTATATATTTTTTTATGCTTCTTTGTAAAGTCCTCATTTAGTATACGAGGAAATTGAGATAGTCTCCTCTTGCTGTGTGTGAAAAATGCTACAACCATTTTTTCCGCCCCCACCTAAAATAATCTGCATCAGAACTGAGGTGTTAATGCAATTTCCCACGTTGCAGATGTGGGAGCTGTAGCAGGCCACGGCCCTCAAAGGGGCTGTGGGCTGTCCCCGCGTGCTGCTGTGACGTTCTCGACACCTCCTGCCCAGGCTCAACCACATCTGGCCCCTGGCTGTGGGCAACCATTGAGGGGGCAGCCCAAGCAGCATCGCTGCCCCAGCTCAGGTTCTTCCAGGGCACCTCTATGCGGGGAAGACTTTGAAATCTACTGATAGGATGAGAGGAGATGGTCTTGTGTTGCACCAGGGGAGGTTCAGATTAGATATTAGGAAAAAAATTCACAAGGAAAGAGTAGTGAAGCACTGGAACAGGCTGCCTAAGGAAGCGGAGGAGTCACCGTCCCCGGCAGTGTTCAAGAAATGTGGAGATGAGGCACTTAGGGACACGGTTTAAAGGGTATGGGGGTGATGGGTTTACGGTTGGGCTTCATGACCTTGAAGGTCTTTTTCAATCATAATGATTCCATGATTCTATGAAATCACATAGAACCGAGGTGGAGAGAGGGAACAGGTAGGGCAGGCTGAACATGACAGAACTTCCTGAAAAGTACCCAAATTGTTCTAATTACACCAACCATGAAAAAAAAAATATTGTTTTTACCACTGTACATCTTCTGACTGCAGAAACACCTTTGTAAAGAAACACAGGCCAAAACCAAGATGAAATTCATTTTATTTATGCATCCACACAAACCAAGAGGAACGGTGTTCAAGTGAGCAGCCCTACCCAAACTCCGAGTATAACCCGGAGTTCCTGTATGAAGCATGAGGGACGTAGGGAGCTGGATGCAGCTCCCTTTTGGCTCTCTCTGCACTGGCCAACACAGAGCAGTACCAGGCCCAACAACACTGCCCACTGCTCAGCTAGACCCTGCTGCAGCAGCCTGGCCCTGGGGAGCCGCAGGGCTCCCGAGCAGAGCTGGGGACGAGCTCGGAACCAGGAGACGTCCACGGCCAGCGGTGCAGAGCTGGAGGTCACTCCCTGCTCCTCCTTTACTCATCCCAAAAGATGTATTCGTACAGCCAGCCCAGGCTATCAATATCAAATAGTTTGAGAACACACAGTGCTCAAAAATAGTTTTGATTATGTTGAATGCAATCACAAATAAGATTCGCAACAAGCCACGGGCACCAGACTCCTTTTTTAATGGTTCCCGTGTCCCCAACTGAGTCCCCACGCCGTCTGTGGGAGGGAGAACAGCGTCCCGAGTGACGGGAAGGGATCTTTAAGCTGAATTCCTTAACCTCCCACTTCCACTTGGCACGAGGCAAAGCAGCAGGGCCCTCACGCTGCCTCTTGCAGCCCGTTCTAAAGCAGGTTGCAGAGAGATGGCTCCTCGCTCTGCTCCGCGCAGCTCCCCAGTGCAGGTGCCTACACACACTGCAGCCTACCCGTTATTTACCACAGAGGCAGAAACACTTCGACCCCTTCCCTTCGGGTGCTCATACCATAGCTAGCATCTTCGGTCATTTTAGGTATTAAGCTTTAAAAGAAATCAAAGCTGTCTGCAGCGTGGATTAACTAAAACACCAAAAGAATTTTCTATTTTTCAGATGAATCTTTGGTTCTTGATAGAAAAGGATATGATTATTACACATTCCTATTCTGTTTCTCAGCATTTTAAATATACACTCACTTGAATGGCATAATCTATCTAACCAGATAGGATGCTGAATTTCTATTAAAAAAAAATTAAAAGAGTCTTTCCCACAAATGCTCTTAAATAGGAACACTGATAATATTTTTAAAATGCTCCTGTAAAACTTACTGAAAATCCTTTATTTAAAATCTGTGAAGAAACAATTCATTAAATCATTTTTTAGCTTAAGAACCAACAAAAAATTTCATCTTGGGGATCTTTTTACAACCCCATCGTAACACCAGCCCTGTCTGTGGGTTGGTTTTGGCAACAATGGCACACCAAGATTTCCTAATTCCTTTAGCTACCAATGAAAAGTGACCCCAATTTCGGCACTGATAACTGCTCATAATTCTTTCCCAGAGAAACCAGCTTGCACTGCCTGCGTAACCAGGCTCGAGCGAAACCTGTGCCGGGCACTCTGCCTCCTTTCCTCTGCTGTCTACACCCAGGAATAGGCGGATCGGGACTTTCCTGGGTGCGCTAATGGAATGCGAAAACTTGAAGGACGGCGTGGGAGCGACGCTGCTCCCCTGGCCCTTCAGTCACCAGCGAAACTCCCCGGCGGGGAGTGGGCACAGAGCTGCCACTACGATCACGGCCCCCCCCGACCGCCACGATTTACCGTTTCAACCTGGAAAGGGGAAAGACAAAAACCAACCGCGCAGGCTGCGCGCACGTACCCGTGTGAAGGCTCTCGAGGCTC
>JAYECN011274083.1:0-29750 GCA_035222435.1 Microcambeva ribeirae | reverse complement strand
ACTTTTTAAATTAAAATATTTTTTTTTTTTTAAAAAAAAAAAGACAACCCCCCCCCCCCCCCAATTTTTTGGTAAGCTATCAAGGTTACACATACATCGATTTCAGTTTTACCACACCCTCAAGTAGTCCCATCCCAATTTAATTAAGAATTGCTTTTTCTGCTGCAGCTTTATATATCAGACTTTAAACTTCGTATGGGGCAAAAACATAGTATATAGTGTTTCCAAAGAGGGAAAAGTAAAAACAACTTGTTAAAAAAATCTGGCAGTTTTGTTCATTTAAGTTTTTTTTTTCTTTCTTTCTTTTTTTCTTTTTTTTTCTTTTTTTCTTTTTAATAAAAATGTACCAAGCAGTAAACCTTAAAGAAATATGATGATACATATAAAAATAGTTTTCAGTGGCTCTGGAGGGAAAAAAACAAAAGAAAAGGAAGTAAAAGAAAAAATAGCAAATAATAATTTTTCTCTTTTCTTTCTTCACATCACTGCGCATCCTCTAGAGGTTGTTCTGGGATCCCCCTAAAATAAGACAAGTACAGTTTAACTCAACTATGTTCTCGCTAGCTCTTCATATTTTAAGTCTAGGCTCTGGTTATCATCTCAATTGTAAAAGTATTTTTCCTAGTTTAGTTAGATTCAGGGACACTGCTAAATATAGAGAAAGCATCGCACAAGTCATGGTCTACTATAAGAATTTAGACAATAATGATCACTGATCAAGAGAACCAATTGTTCAAGTTTCAAGTAACTTCAATATCTTTTCCAGTATCACCTGTGTACATGATTTTTCTCTCCATTTCACTCTGCCACCTGTTGACCAGTTGGTTCACAATACTTCATTAAGTGTTATGGAAGCACAGAGATGGTGCTAAGGAAAGCCAAATTTATTCCAAATGTAGAAGTTATATGCTATCAAAAAATAAACCAATACCTGGGACTTGGAACAATATTCCCCCTTTTCCAGTGTTTAATGGTTATATTCTCAGAATATTTTCTCCAGACTAAGAATGATCCATGCATTTTTTATAGAGAAGCAAACACAGGAATGGGAGGAACGCTGACTGCTAAAACTAATCTTACTAATCCTAAAAACTGTCCAAGTTTCTGCAATATTATAAACCTGTGATCCACGGGATGTTTTCATGTATACCCCAGCATCCAGACCTGATGTTAGAAAGCTCAGAGCTGGCAAAAGGCAAAGGGACCCGCATAGCCTAATGCCTGATTAATCCAGCTGACCAGGCACAAGCTAAATGTCTCTCTTTAAACCATCTTATTACCTGTTGGTTGAAAAGGTCTTCCTCTCCAAACTCTGCTTCATCCTCTTCCTCCTCATTTTCTCTCATGACTACTGATTTAGTGACAATTCTCACTGCAACTTCCTATACAAATGGAGAGATAAAAAACTGGTCAGTATACTTACAGATATTTAATTAATTCAGCGTTATAAATTACCTTACTTTAGAAGGGGGAATCTTAAAAAAAATGGTCTTTTTAAAAATGCATTGAAGCAATTGGGATATAACCCAGCCCACAAGCCCTCTTCTAGGGGCACAACCTACCTCTCCGTCGGAGTTGACGAGGTACGTGCGGATATTTCCTCCGGTACCCCAGCTGCTTTGATTCTTCCACACGAGAACAGAAGGAGGGCTATGAGATACACCTGCATCTGCACCCCAGATCTAGGGAGAAAGACAATCTTATCAGCTGTTTGGGAACATTTTTAAAATATACTTTAATACACATTTAAATACATAGGTATTAAAAAACAACAACACTAGCCACAGTTAAAGAGAAAATAAATTCATCCAGTATTTCAGTCATCATTTCTTTCCTGAACATAGCAATTTGTGCAACCACACTCTCATTGGCTGCACCATATGGACCAGAGACATAAAATGCAGCTTTTGTGTGTACTGATTTAGTCCTTTATAGGTATTTGGTGCAACTGATACTTCAGTAGAAATAACAGCAACAAATTAAAGGAAAGCTCTTTCTCTGTGCTCCCCCCCACCCCTGACCCTGCAAAAGGCTGTACAGGCTGAATATGAAATATAAAATTATAGTAAGAGCTGTTCTACTATAGTTAAGGCTGAGAACCTCTAATCTTAAATAGAAGGTGAATTTCTAGATTAGTAGTTTAACATTTTTATAAGAGCAGCAAGGCCCACGAGAGCAAAAGTGTTACACCAGGCCAAGCTATACTAAATGTCAGATGTACAACTGCCACAATATCAACAAAAGAATGTTCTGACTTACAGTTACAGTCTGCCCAGCCCTGAGGACATATTTTGGAGTAAATTTGTAAGCAATTTCTTCTCCATCTCCAATTTGTCTCTTCAATCTCCAATTACCCAAAGACTGATCCTAATGGAAAGGATTACAAGTTTATCTCTATTTATCAGTAACATCTCTATTTAGCCCTTCCTTTGCATTTTCTAGGAGTCGACACTCACCTTCTCCGAATTGTTCTTCAGTTGAACATATTTGCCCTCCAAGTCTATTTCTTCAATGCTGATACTTCCAGTAGCTGAAGCTTGCTGAGACATTTGGAAGCTACTGCTACTACTGCTGCCACTAACACTTCCAGTGCCAATTCCACTTGTCCCACTGCCCGAAAGCTCCTCCGCTTCCATCCGTTTTCTCTTGCCTCGGGAAGAGCGAATAAGTGACGCGCTGCTGCTGCTGCTGGAGGTAGCCCGAGAGACCGTAACACGGGACGAGGGACTCGGAGACAGCTTCAACCTAGACAGTAACAAGCACGTTTTAATCAAAATAAAACTGAGTTAGGTATACACCCATTTTTAAGTGATCCAGGGAAGTACACGCAAGATAAGATGCCACAGCATACTCGATAGTGAGACTGTATTACTATATTATGTCCCAGAGTTAAAAGCAGTCTCAGTGTATATGTGTGTCTGTTGGGAGGACTTGCATATAAGCAAAAGGGGCTATATAGGCAGAGACTTTTCAATATATCATGTAACATGGCAGCAGTGCTACAGACCCCTTAACCTTCCCACCCAGTAAACCTACCTCATGGGCCTCATAGTACAAAAACAGGGAAAATTCAAAGTATAAACACTTATATGAAGAGATGAATGTCAAGAACAGAATGATATATTTTACTGTATTTTATGGCTATCATAGTATCTTAACCAAGACAAGTGTTCAGATGACAACACTTGCAAATGTCCCATGCAGCATACTGAGGTATGAAGCCAATATGACTTTGATGAAACAAAATTTGGACATTGTTGCTCAAATAAGAAAACACATAAGCAACAAAAATAACACCTGCTAATCCTAACAGAAGCACGTGGCATCTGTACCTACCTTTCCTCTTCTCCTTCCAGGAGTTTTCGGTAAGCACTGATTTCCATGTCCAGTGCTAATTTAACATCAAGCAGCTCCTGGTACTCTGTAAGCTGCTGCTGCATCTGGTCCCTCATTTCTGTCATCTCCCGCTCCTTGGCATCTAGCATCTTCCTGAACTTATCCCGCTCACCAGCCATCATCTCCTCCAACTCCCGAATACGATCTTCTGCTGCACTAGCCTAGGGAGAAAGTACAGGGGAAAACACAGATGGCATTTACATGGTTAAAGCAAGCAAGTTCAAAACTCACCTTCCACCCAAATTAATATAACAAATATTTAATCAAAGTTTAGAAAGTGTTAAAAATAGAACAGATATTTGAATTCATCCAAATATTGCAGAGCTTTACAGATATTATTAGAGATAAAAGCACATTTAATCCCCTTACCTGTTTCTGAAGGCCAGAAAGCTGGAAGCTGAGAGATTCTATTCTCATGCGAGCCTCCTTCAACTCCTCCCGAGCTGCACCAGCAGCTTTATCATTCTGGTCAGAGGCAAGCTTGGCATTCTCCAGCTGGAAGACAGTTTTATACAAGTCATCTGTATTAAGTTAGCTATCCTGCAAATACCTCAAAGGCACAAGGACCAAAACTGCACACAGCTTCCCATACAACATCCTGTCACAAGGACAAAACACCTTTTGTTTCATTCCTTCTTTTCCTAATAGCTCTCAACATTGTTTTTTTTGTTGTTGCATAATACCAAATTCTCAGATTTAGCATTTCATTGCTTTTTCAACCAAAGACCATAGTCAGAACAAGAAGTAATCTCTGTTTTATGAGGAGGAGGATCTTAGATCAGGCTCAGAGAAGCTCAGCAGCTAAGCTTAATGATGTGCTTTAGGACCATTGTCCACAAAAACTCAAGCTCCCTGAGCAGGGACTGTTCCTTAAGAAACAGTCAAATACTTTAAAATACATTTCTCAAACTATGAATCAATGGGAGCCTCAAAACATATAGAGAAACGAGCAGTACAGCAGTTTCTCCCAGACAAGGGAGAAGTGGCTATAATTATTGGTAGGTATCTTCAGTAGCCAGACAACTGGCAGCTGCTTTATTCCTTCAGGGAGGGGAATGAATATAAGTACAGGTATAATTTCTGGCTGCAGATATAATCAAGTTGCTACTCCTCCCGTATCCCCTGACTGCCAGGACAAAGCTTGTTCAAGTTACAATTACTTGTAATTAAAGACAGCAGAAGAGAAGAGAATTAAAGACGGATGAAATAGTTTTCTCTCTCTCTCCTACCTTAGCCTGGTAGGTCTGCTCGAGCTCCATTTTGTACAGTTTGACTTGTTCATCATGCTGATTTCGCAGATCCTCTAGGGCCTGAGCCATTTTCGATTCATACTCCTGCTGGCGACTAGTGTCTACTTCCACCAAACGATGCTCGTGCCGCTTCCTCGTTTCCCTTATTTCCTGCACACACGCAAAATGGGGACAAAGTTGCACATTGGGATAAACAGGATAATCTATTTCATTTAGTCCAATACCAATAAAAAACTCCAATATTGCTAAGGATTATTGTATGTGTTAATATATGCAAGTTACATCTCTTACCTTGCAGGAGATAATTCATAAAGGTAATCTAACTTTAAAAGTGCTGTGACCATTAAGGAGTTGAAAATAATCATTACAGAGAGAAGTTGAGTCTTTAATTTTCCACTCTTAAGCATATGCAAATTCTCTTTTTCTATAAACCAGATGACCTTTACTCATTAGATTTTGATTACACTAGCAATAAATTAGCAACCCAAACCTTTACTATCATTTCTAGAAGACAAAAATACGTATTTTTCTGGTTTCTGATGAGAAAGTTTTGCGTTTTAGAGAAGCATGAACTCAGTGCCTACAACACTGAACCCAAACTAGTGACACAAAACAATCATGTTGAGCTGTGTACAGACCCCGCCAGGCCTGTGTGTGTGGTATGAGGAGGATGCCATTCCTGCCTTTGAAGGATGACAAATAACAAGAAAGTGGCTGTGATTCCTGGTAGGATGCCTGGAGCATAGTCATGAGGCAGAAATGCAGGCAAGAGCAGCAAAACTCACTTTGCACACCTGAACAGGGGTCAAGCACGCTAAGACAAACTCTGTTTTACTATTTAAACCCTTTACAGCAAGAACAATATTACTGACTTCCCTAACCAACTGCTAACCAGCCCAGGTTGTAGTCAGTTTGAAGAACAGCTGCATAAACATTAAGGAAGATGGGGTTACTAGGTCAATATTACCTCCTCAAACACATTCTTCCTGAAATCCAGATCTTCTTGCAAGCTCTGGCACCGATTCTCCAGGTCTACCCGCATGAGAGTCTCTTTCTCCAGCTGCTTCTTGGCAACAGCATGGCCATCTTCAGCCTGGTGTTTTTTTTGTTTTTTTTTTTTTTTTTTTTTTTTAAAAACAAACAAACAAACACACACAAATAAAACACACAAAACAAACAAACAAATAAAAAAAATCATTGTATTTTGACTGTAACCTTGTTTTACTATCTGCAAGCCTCTGTGGTCTTAAATTTAAATCTTAGGAATTTTTGTTTCCTATCCAAGAGAGCAGAGAGAGGTTAAGCAAAACAGTAAACAGATCTTTCATATTGTTTAACTCAGAAGCAATGACGTCCAGACTACAAACCAACGCCAAAATAACAAACTTTACAAGACACCACCTTTCTAGTACTAAAGCCAAAAGACATTCACCTTAGCAAGCTGGGCACGCAGATCAGCCACCTCCGCTTCCAGAGTGCGTTTCTCATTCAGGACAGTATTGAGTTCTGCTTCACTTCTATGGAACAGCACCTCAAGATCCTTAATGCGACCTTGAGCCACAGAAAAATCCGCATCTTTCTTTTTGTAGCTGAAAAAAGAAACAGCGGTCTTTACAAAAGTGCGCACACACACCTTGCAGATGCCTCGGTTACAATTACAGGTTTCTGCTATTATACCCATTTTGTTACAATTATAATCCCTTAAGTCCCACCAGGTGGCTCCCAGATTAACCTGCAACTGCAGGAATGAAAATAATCATAAACTACTAAGAAAAAGCAGCTTGTACCAGTGGGTTGTAAATGTATTTACCCAATAAAGAACGTATGCCATGAGCAGAAAAGGGAAAAAGCCGCCAATTTTGACACCCAGCGGATGACAATAAAGCTGCATTACACACAGAATGTAAAGAGTATTCTTTTTTCTTCTAATTTTGAGCTGCACAGCATATTAAATAGGTGAGATTTATCACTATGGATGAAGACCCTGAGGAGCAGGGCACATGAAACTCCTGCAGAGGTTGGTAAGAAACCCTAGTGCTTTCATAGGAAAACATGAAGTGTTTGCAAAGTAAAAGAGATGAAAAATCACTGCTGTAGATTACACAATCCTTGTTCCTTCCTCTCCCCAGCCCATATCCTGGGTCTTGCGTCCTAGACTTGAGATCATTCCTACAGTCCTGCTCTGGAATCTCCATTTGTCCCACACTTTTGACAAACTGCAATGCCCAGAATTATTATATGAAGAAAATCTTCCTTACGTGACATCAGTATGTCTGCAGAATACCTTATATACTCCAGCATGATGCACATTTTTTTTTTTGCAACTGCAGAATATGTTGATGCACTCTTCTTTTGTGATGTGATCTAGCCAGCAGTCCCATTTGCTGTCTCTGCATTCCTGGGTGCAGCTCCCTGAATTTCTTTTTAACCAGAACTTTTTTCTAAACCACTGCTCCAATTTGTCAATTGTGAATCCTGTTCTACAACATACACACAGTGTCTCAAGCTCAGCAGCTTGCAAGAGACAAGCAGACAAAACATCCAACTTGTACTTAAAAGGGAGCTGTTTAGCAACAGCTAGAAGCCTTCAAAATAGGCTCTCCAGACACATGCCATACCGTGGGTGTATATGAGCCGCAAGTAATCCTATCTGGAAGTGTTCTGACTTTACAGCTCCTAATTGGCAAGTGTGATTTCCCACAGAGTGTGAACAACCATGTACACTACACATACTACAACTTCCTTCCCTTCTGTGGGCATGTGCGGACAAGCTACCTGGCTTATGCAAGTAAGAGGAATAGATAAAGGGAATGCATGTATGGAGAAACGTACCTGGGCAGTGGATAGAACAAGATACATGAACCAAATCTCCAGTACCTACTACAGTTCTCTTTTAGATCTTCCTTTAAAACCCAAGCGAATGGACTGTTCGCTAGCACCACAGCAAGAGGGACAACCTCTGTGACCATCTAAGGCAAATTTGTCATGCAAAACATAATATCTGAAACCAACGCCAGGACTACTGGTCTACGGCTTCTAACAGGCAAATCAAACACGACAGGAGCATTGCATAGGACTGCCTGGTATGCATCACACTTAACTTCCTATGCTTCAACGCACATCAGCTTCTCAGTGCCTTTTACCCAGCAGGTACCTATGTGCATTCACATATGGAGAGAGCAATGGGACAGAGCAGGCACAACTGATTCTTTCAGCATCTATGTATCAGAAGCATTTATCTAATCAGTTTACTAACCTTGCATCTATAAAGACATCCATGCATACACTAGTCTGATGATCTGCTCTGACTAGCTGTGCAAACAAGTCATGGAATTTCCCCCAACAAGAATGTCTTCTGTATGGGCAATAACACTTCCCAAAGACACCACCGAGGCATTTTAAGAAGTGTGAGTAGTACTGTTCACACTGCAAATATTGTCCATTAGCAATTTTTTTTTGAATGTAAGCATAGCACACAGGACTTTCCTTACTTTTTATTGAACTCTTCAAGTTCTGCTCTCAGTTTGCCTATTTCAATCTGTAGTTTAGCCCTCTCTTTGGCTGTTTCATCCAGAACTCTTCGGGCATCAGCCAGTTCAGACTCATAGAGACTCTTGATTCCACTGACCTAGGATTAAAGGAAAACAATCATTCAGACACGAGAACATCCCAGACTGAACATCAAAGAATCAAAATAAAGCACCAGGTTTTGCTCAGCTTTCTTTAAAAAAAAAAAAAAAAAAAAAAAAAAAAAAAAAAAAAAAAAAAAAGATGCATGATCTGATTTGTTTTTTATGAATGCTGTACATGGAAAAATTTGAATTAATGTGCTCCTATAGTTAAAAGCAATCTAGTTCTTAAGATTTAATGTTTATTCTCAGTTGAACATAACATACTGCATGCTTGAAGTCTTCTGAAGAGCAAGAGTGGGTAGCTACACCCAATTATCAGATCTTAAATCGCTCTCCTTCATTTCCAATATCGCAGGTTGTCAGGATTGCAACTGCAGCAGTTTCATCTTCAAAAATAAAATGCAAAGGATATATTTTTTGCAACACATGTCTGAGTTCCAATTCAACTTTGCTGCCCTTGCACTATTGCTATTGCTGCCCTTGCACTAGGCTAAAGAAGAACCTGAAAAAAGATGAAGAATTCACGTTTTTGGTGTTCAGAGATGAACTTCCACCCCTCTGCCTCAGGGGATGAGCATCTACAGGCCTTTCCCCATTCCAGGGCCACAAAAAAATCCCCCCAAAATAGCTATTCACACTAAAGCCAGCCAGCTGCAAGTCTTCCATTCTTTTTATGTATTTATTTAGGACACAAGAGCATCCAAGAGGATGCTTTAATTCACAGCATGACAATAAAAGTCTCCTTTAATAACATTTTAATCCTCTAAACAGAAGTAACTGAAACACATAGTAACTTCCAGCACAGAGAGGCAGCAGTCACCTGAGAGCAGTAACACCTTCAATCACTGCAGGAAATAAACAACTCAGCAAAACTTTACCAGCGGGATGCAAAAAGATTGTGAATCCGTGCTAACGGAAACTTCACACAATCAAACTGAACCGGAGGACAATTCAAGGAGTTCTTCCCAAATCATAAGAAAACTACAACTTGTTTAGTGTCGGCACTGATACTGGGGGTATTGTGTGCACGACAACACTTCCAACCCATACCCAGCAGGCAGTTGCAAGGCTTTCCATGGAGGTTTAACTTCATCTGGGAAGTGGGACACCTTCCCCAGCACTGTGACAAGTGCGGGGGTTGACTGGCACAGGATAGGTGGGACTGTCCCCAGCAGGGTCACCGACTACATCCTTCCTCTGTATGGAAAGCAGAGCCCCAGGGGAAAGCAGATACAGCAAAATAAGGAAAAGCAGAGCATGGTTTAGGGGGAAAAAAAAATAGTAATAAAAAAAAAAAGTTTCAGACAGTTTGCCACCAAGATCACAGGAAATGCCCCAGATTCCATAGCATGAGGGGGACAATTAGCAAAGAGTACATCACACTGCAAGGGCATGTTTAGTTCTGGAGAGACTAAGAAAGATTTTTTCCTGTAAGAAGCAAAGTTTGCCTAAACCTTTCCAGGTTCTTCCCCTTTAGCACACCAGCAGTCAGGACAGGGACCATAAAGAAAAGGTGACGCTCAGGTTGTTCCAGCTCACAAAATATGTGTTCACCAGCACACGAAGGCTCAGCCTTCACACAATACGTGGCAGCTTTGTCTGGGATAAGCGAACAGGCTACAAATTACAGCAGTCCAGACTCACACAAAAACTTAGAGGACCCCGAGGACTGTATCGGCAGCAGGAACAGGACGATTCAGTGAAGCCTCTTCCATGCTGTACATACTACCCGTACAAAACGTGTGCAGTTGTTTGTAATTTCGGTGCTAGACCCAACACCTGGACTCCCAAGAAGGCCAGAGCTCTCCTGCCTCATCCCAAAGCAGCGACTCCAGCACATCCAGCCCACAGACGCAGCCTGCGGTGCCGCTCCAGCCCAGCCCCAGCAATTGTCACTCAGTGTCACCACTGGCCCGAGCTTAAGTGTCACCGGGAGCCCCGGACAGCCCCCTGGGACCATCTTGACACCCAGGGACATTCAGACACACACGGACAGCGCCTCCCCCGCAGAGACCCGGCGCTCTGCCGGCAGCTGCCACCTCCAGCCCGCAGCGGCACGGCGGGAGCCCGGGGCGCCCCGGAGCCGCGTGGGCCGCGCACGGCGCCGCGCCTGCCGCCCCGGGCGGGAAACGGCCTGCGGAGCCCGGCGCAACACAGCCCCGGGCCGAGGGCTCCCGCTGCCCGCCCGCCGCGGGACCCCCCAGAGCGGGCCCAGCGCGGCCGCCCGGCGCTCCCCCCGTACCTCGCGAGTGGTGACCTCCTCCTTCTCGGAGATCTTCACGAGCAACCGGTCATTCTCCAACTCCAGAGCCCGCACACGGTCGATGTAGATGGCGAGGCGGTCGTTGAGCTGCCGCAGCTCCTCCTTCTCCTGCAGGCGCGAGATGCGGGTGGGCGACAGCGGAGTGCCACCGGGGGTGCCGCGGATCGGGGTGCCTGACATGGCGCTCGCTTGGCGGGAGGGCGGGAGGGCGACGGGCTCATTCAATCGAGCCGCAGCAGGGGAGCAAGGCGCGCTAAGATGGCGGGCGTCGCCTCCCCTACCGCCGCGCCGCCTGGGAAATGGAGTCTCGGCGCCAAGATGGCGGCGCCGCGGCGCGGGGTGTTGCGGGAGCTGTAGTCGCGCCCGCCGCCATTTTGTGAGGCGCGGGCTGTGAGGCAGCAGCGGGTAGTTGTGTGCGGCCGCTTCTTCGCCCCGTTGAGGTGACGGGTCCGCTCGGCCCTGAAGCGAGTTTATAATTTTGCCGTGCTCTGCTGTTAGGGATGAAATTTTGTGGGCCAGTTGTCTGCAGTTGGTTCGTATTGGGAGTTTCAATATATATATATATAGTATTGACTATTGCTTAGCCTGAATTTTTAGGGGTTTTATTTGCAGATGTTAGGTACTCCTTCCAGATTTTTCCTGAGAGGGTATAATGCCTCCTGGCCTTGAGTTGGGGGATTCAAGAAGGGAGTTATCCTTAAATCCTTTGGCTGTCTCAGTGAAGGCAGCCAAATTCAACATAAAAGCAGCTGGAAAGTTTTGCTTCCTAGAGATTTGGAGCATTATTATTATTTTTCCCAGACTGTATTTTTACAAAACAGACCTCAATCCCAATCAGCTCTTACACACTAACAAGTATGAACGGATTAAGATTCCCATGAGCTAATTCCTTACGGTCCAAAGTGTGCGATGAGGAAGCGATGTGCACGAGAGGGAGGACAGATCTAGGGAGAAAAATAGTAGAAAGGGACAAAAAAAAATGCTGCATGCTTAACATGAGCACGAACACATGGAGTAGGCTGGACAAGTAGGTGCAACAGGGCTTATATTGCCACTTGAAAGGATTTGTGTAAAAATAGGCATCGGGCCTGAACTCATTTGGACTTCTGTAAATGACTGAAATGTCCTCCAGAAGGCAGCTTGTCCCACCCGGGCTCAGGTATCTGTCAGAGTACAGATGTGATCTGGGGTTATGTTTGCCTGTTTGCTCCAAAGAGAGCTGGGAACAAGTGTTTCCACGCGGAGCTCTGCGAAGGCCTGGATATCACCTAGTTCGTGAAAGATAACCAAAATGAAAGCAGATGGATCAGTGCCTGTCATTTCCAGCAGCTTTTACTCCGCTTCAGTGTGGTAAGAACGGTGGTTTTTTACCATTAAGATACTCTTCATCAGTGATGATCTAACCAGGCTACCCCATGATGATGTGCAACTCAATGTGAAGCTCCGACTGAAACTGTAAATCACTCTCTTTGACTTGAGTTTATCTGAAAAAAAAAAAGGGGGGGGAAAAAAAAAGAGAGAGAGAGACTACAAATCCCAGGGTGCCGTGGCCTGTTGGCTGGAGCAAGGCTGGCCACGATCCCCGCGTCTGCTCCGGGCGCGGAGCCGTGAGGACGCCCGGAAGCCTCCGGAGCCACCTCCCTCCGCGCTGTTTTCCTCCCCGGCGCTGGGTTTGAAGCACAGTTGCGTTTTTTGAATTTTGGCGCCCGCCTGCAAACAGTAACCCAACTGCTGCTGGAGCAGCTCCAGCCCCCGGCCGCGTGCCACGTGTGGGAACGGCTGGGATGTTGGCGCTGGGAATCCTGGAAATAGAGACGCCTTCCCCCAGCACGGCACGGGAGCGTTTGTGAATGCTGCGCCGTGCACTTTCCGTGAACCTTATGCCTTCCAACACGTATGGTTTCCAACACCAGAATATATAGGGGAAGACCAGCAATGAAATGTGGCCAGCTTAAGCCAGAATAAACTATTTTAGGAATTCTGAAAAATTCTGCATAAGCATTTGTTTAGGTTAGATCATTTCTTTTAAGGATGTACCCCTCTCCTCTGTCATACTGTGGAAACCCTTTTAAACTCTTTGCCTCATTTTGATTGCTAATGTAATCCATGTGTAAATCCCACTTGCTTATGAAGCTCAACCAAAATTCACTTTTTTTTTTTTTTTAATTGAGGTAAATTCTGGCTGTTTTATAAAATTGCCTTTCTTCAGCAGTAAGCAGAACACTTGCAAATTGTACATGTATATGTACATGTAAAAAATACATATATGTATCATCCTCTCTCTGTTGGCTGAACTTTTATGTTTGCTTTTCCTTTCTCTGCTAGAGAGCAGCTGGGGGCAGGTTTGGAAGAGGAAAGGATCAGCTAAGTAAGGGAACTGTAAAGACATAAAAGCTGAGAGGCAGCTAGAGAGCTGCTGCTTTAGATGGAGTATAATGTTTTGATATTGGAATTAGCATCTGTTCGAATATGAGTCCTCTAGGATTGCTCTAGTGACATGGTTTAGTATTGAACCAGAGTCATTCATCTCATGTCTTAGCAGTTATTTTCTCATTAAGGACCTTGGTAATTCAGTGATTCTAAAACTTTTAATAATAAAACTCCCTCAGTGCTTTCAGAAGGTAGGAATGATTTGTTAGCTCAGGACAGAGCCATTTGCGGTTTAATAAAGGGACAGTGTGAGGCTCTGGCAGTTTTACCTGCTGGGATAGCAGAGGGCCAGGACACAGAGTGCGGCTCTGTCCCCTCAGCTGTTCCCACTGGGAACCCGCTCAGCACCCGAAGTCTCTGCCTGGACCATTCGCTCATTTTTCATTTTGGTGGAAAACAGAGCCCAGGAGAAACGCTGGTGTGAGAAGTTTCCCCTTGACAGCAAGCCAGGAACTTGGATGTGCCCTGGGTTCAGTGCTGGAGCTCTAGCTCAAAGATACTTCTAACATATCCGAGTGTCTCCCTAGGATAAGAATAAATTATTGGGATGTCAGAGAATACAGATAGCAGTGGAAGACTCTGCCTAGCACTAGAATGCTTCTCCCATGAGATATGTGAAGAGATTGCTCACACCCAGTGCTACAGACAAACTAAAACCTTACATGTCCTTTCATGGAGAGCATCTTCTCAATCGTCTGCCAGGCCGTTTTCAGGTGTAACCAACTTTCTGATGTGATCTTGGATTTCATAATGACATTTTCACAAATCTGGGGACACAGGTTCTCCTCTGTTACTTCTTACCTCAACTGCTTTGCTTTCTCAGCAGCTGCTTCCAGGCCTTTCTTGTTCTACCCTGATCTGCACTTTATTATTCATGCGTCTTGTCTTTAACAGCAGGATCATTTCTATCTTCTTTGTAGTCATCGGACTTCGCCTCTGCCTCATGATCCCTGTCTCCCTCTGAATGGGCTGTCTGTGTTTAATCAATGCCTCAGATATGTTGATTCTTTTTAGGAAGGGGCAAGAATGCTCTAAGAATTGAAGATGTAGCACAGAACATACTTTCATCAGCCTAAATCTAGCCCAGCTTGACAGTAATTACAGGTTACTGGCAGCTTCTGAAGTTCTGGGAGAAGCACCGTGTTTCCTCCACCATAGGACTCTTATCTTGTCACAGATATCTGCTCCACATTTCAGTTTTCATTTAAAAAAATGCACAGGAGCAATGGAGAGCTTTTCTTCAGTACAAGTCATTTGCAGTCTTTATCAGCCAAAGAGAGTGTCTTTGTCGTGAGTGACACACCACAGCTCTCAGTGTAGCATTAGCTACTGAGCTGCCTTCTCGTTTGCTCAGGAAATCCTCCAAAGTAATAAGGGGACAGATTTCTTGACAGTAAAATACCACCAAAAACAAATTAAGGGGGCAGGTAGGAACATACCAGCATTTCCTGGAAGTCTGGCTGCAGGCAGCCATGGAGCCAGGGGAATTCATGCGCGTACCTATTTACATGGGTAAATAGCACAATTAATCTAAGATCAAGGGAAGGTTTATTTACATTACTTTTAATGAAATATGGGCCAACAATCCCTAATAGCATCAAGATGTGTCTGTTGCGCACAGAGCTGAGGTGCTAGCTGCATTTTTAGGAGTCCAAAGACCCTGCAGTTGTCTGGGGTTGCCCCAGGTTCTCCGTGGAGTTCAGGTTTCCTCCAAACACAAGCAAATTTTTGATCTTCCAGCTGTTTGGCAGCTGGCAGACAGCAGACCAGGAGGTTGAGGCCCGGTGCTGAGGTGCATTTTATCTGCATTCCCCAGGGTTGCTTCATGAGCCCGGAGCAATCTCAGCTCCACACTGCTCTCGGGATCATGTCCAGCACTGCTACCAGGGGCGTACGCAGGGCTCACATCCCTGCACTGATATTATATAAAACCTTGGCATTGATCTCAAAACACTAGTGAAAACAAACCCAGTGTTTTCTTTTTTTTTCAAACCAACCATTTGGCGCTTTATTTTCAAATCCACAGACCAACTGCTGCTGGCTCGGTGCCCATCACCATAGAGCTTTTTACATATTTTCCTCCAGCAGCTGCAGTAACCTCCTATGTACCCCATGTCCTGCCAGGCTGACTCAGCCTCTGTGTCATGCTCTCACTGGGGAAGGATAAGATTTCAATTTTATTCTGCTAAAAAAAAAAAAAAAAGTGTGGTAGGAGGTCATTTTTTTAGCAAAGCAAGGTGAAAGTGTAAACCTTTGGCTCCCCTTTGAAAGATAATGAGTGTGCTGTAGAGTGACATGAGAATTCAGGAATGCTGGGATTCCTTCAGGTAGAGCCTCTGTCAAATACAAAGATATAAAGCTTACAGTGTATAGGTATCTGGAAGGAGAGAGAACAGGTCTGTGGATGTGAGGAAGTACGTGCATATCTTGTGATTAATAAGGCAGATGAAAGCCCAACGTGACCTGAAGGAAATGAGAATTTTATTCTAAAAACTCTGGACATCTTGCTGACTTCTGGCAAATTCTTCCCATGCACCCAACATAACAAGTGCATTCTGCCCCTGAGGGTGTCAACAGCAGCACAAAAGGAGGGACAACACTGACTTTCTGCTGGTGTTTGGTCATTCAAAACACTGGGTGTCTAGTACAAGGCCACAAAAACGCAAATGGGGATTGATTTCTGTGCAAAATGGCAAAGTCTAAGGAAAATCCATGCAGCCGTACGTGGCCTTTCCCACTTGGTAAGAAGGAGGGAAATTTGCTCCTCCATAACAGAAAGGTTGTTTCAGGTTGCAAAAGAACTGGGTGAAAATCAAGGCATTCCATTGCATGCCAGCAGAGTTAAAGTCTATTAGCTGGGCTGTAAAATCCGAATAGCATTTTATTTTTAAGTTCCAGTGTAGCCCCAGAAGGGTTCAATCCTTTTCTTTGGTGGATGAAAACAGCTTGTGTGAGCTGCTCCGGCCGGAGGGAAGCACTGGCAGCTGCAGGGAGTTCATCTGCTAAGGCAGAGCAGTAGCTGCCCTGGCCAGGTGGAGGGAAACCATCGTTCAGCAGACACTCCAAGGACAGGCAGTGGCTGTTTTCCATCTTTTTTGGGGGGGAGCATGTGGATGTGGGAACAGATGCAGGTCTGGGATGGCATTAGGGATAGTTTCAGCACCGCCCTGCGCTGTGAAAGAAGACATTGTGCGCAGCACCAGGAACACACGTGGCCATTCCCGTTCATTGACACTGCATGTAGTGGGAAACTGCTATGGGACTGTGAACCTTGCGGCTCAGACATTGCCTTCCTTTGACTTTGTCTCCCTTTTCGCTACCAGAAATGCATCTTTTGTGGCTTCTCTATGTGTTTCTGGATGTCCATGTCTCTTCTGCTGTAAAAAAGCCCGGTGGAGCAATGGTGGCAGCTACAACAGAGATGTACCCAAGCATTACCAGCACAGCATCGCACGCCTGTGACATGGGCAGGCTGTGATTATTAAGGTAGATTTCTGCATTTGGTAGCCCCAGCCCCAGAGAGAGATGTTATCACTGCTGCTGTCGCCACATCCTCTTTTGGAGCCCTGTTCTATCTTGATGCACTGGGGTATTTCCATCCCTGAGTGCAAGGCCCTCTGTTGCTGAAGTGTCGCTCATGATGGACACTCATTTTTGCTGGTTACAGTCCGGAGCAATTGCGTCCTGGAAGACAGTGCATGGCTCAGATCCCCAAAGCCTCCAGCCCTGCAGGAGTGAGCGAGGCCCCCAGGGATCTGAGGCAGGGAAAGCTCCAGAGCAACCAGTGTCTGTGGGCATCAAGGCGTCAGCTCAAAGGGTAGGGAAGCTGCTGGCTCCGCACGGGAATGGCTCTGGAGCGTCCCTTTATAGAACTGCCACGTTCTTCCCTTATTTTTCATCCAATCCCCCTAATATTAAGGAGGTCAGGCAAAGTCCCCATGCTCATCTGAAGGGATGTTTGCTCCTAATGGCATTTAGCACTGTTGGAATGGGGCAAAAGCATCTGGACTTTCTAGGATGCAGTGAGGAACTTGCGAAGGCAACAGGGGAGGCAGAGGGCCTGAAAGGACAGTGTTTCTTGGCACTTCGAAGAGTAGGAAGGTAAAATAAGGGGAAGCCCAAGCAGAGCTTGGGAGCTGTAGGTCTATGTGTTTGCTTGTTGAGTGGAAAAGAAGAACATGGCAAAAAGATTCCCCCCCTCAAACGCTGTAAAGAAGCAGCGCTGGGTTTTCTTTGGTCTTTGTAGAGCAGCCCTCCTTCCCCTGCAAAGAGAGGAAGCTCTGTGGATATTCTGCCCTCCCGTGGAGAAAAGACTTCGAGCTGGAGCTCAAGCAGGACTTCACGGAAGAACAACCCCCAAGACTTGAATTCGTGCCATGGCCGGGTCACAGGAAGCCTGAGGAGACTGTGAAGAGCTGGAAAAACTCCACTCTGTAACGGTGCCAAATGACCGAGGGCAAAACCCTGTTCTATCCTTAAAAAAAAATCAGGACAAAAGTACTGTTTGTAATTTTTAAACACGGAAAGGACCCTCTTCGGAGAGAGGGCGCAGCGGCCGGGGCTGAGCTGCCCCCGGCGCCTCAGGGCTCGGCCTCCCGCACGCAGCAACACCCAGTTCCCGCCGCGCGCCTCTATGGTCACCGCGTGGCTAGAACGTCCCCTGCACCCCACCCGGCTGCCTGCACACCTCATTTCCGGCGCTCCCGGAGGAACTGTTGTTCCAGTGTGCGGCGCGCGCTTCCTTCTTCCGGTGGCGCCGCCATCAGCGGAGCAGCAGGTGAGGGGTGGCGCGGCAGCATCCGCGGCCATCGCGGGGAGCCGCGGTCATCGGGGGCCCCCGGGGCCATCGCGGGGAGCCGCGGCCATCCGGGGCCATCGCGGGGAGCCGCGGCCATCGGGGGCCCCGGGGCCATCGCGGGGAGCCGCGGCCATCGGCCGTTGCTCACCGCTCTGTCCGCGCTGTGTCCCCGCAGACATGGCGATCCGCTACCCCATGGCCGTGGGCCTCAATAAAGGCCACAAGGTGACGAAGAACGTGTCGAAGCCGCGGCAGTGCCGCCGCCGCGGGGTGAGTGCGGGGCCGGCGGCGCGGGGAGGGAGCTGGGGGCGGCGCTGCCGCCTCGGGGAGCTCCGTGAGCTGGTGGGTGGCGGTGGGAACCCGCACCGTAGCTGCGGGTAGGGGCGGCTGTCAGGACTCACCGACCAGGTGTCAACGGGAGGTGTCAGGGCTGTTAAAGTCTTTCACCCACCTCTGACCCGCTTTTGTTCCCAATTCCTTCTTCGCCCCGCAGGGCACAGCCTGGCTGCCCGTTCACTTCTCAGAGTTGTCTCATGTTGGGTTTGTTTCTCTGAAACAGCCCATGGGGGTGCCTCGGTTTGCGGAGGAGTTTTATTTTGCCTAAAAGCTCTGGGTGTAGTCGCTGATGTCTACGTGCGGTTAGTGAAATCGGCCACTTGCTCGCAGGTGGCTAAAGGACAACTGGAAGCTTTTTGGCCGCGCATCAGGTGCTTGTTGTGGCTTTCAGTGAAGTGCATCCTTGCACCTGGTAGTGCCGTGCTGGGAGAAAACTGTGCTTGGAGCGACAGCCCTTTCCTGCGTGGCTGTGGCAGGAGTGCTGGTGAACAGTCGTGGTTACTTGCTGTAAAGCTTGCAGAGCCCCAGAAAGGGAGGCAGTGACTCTAATGCGCGGCCAGGGCTGCTGCATCCTGAGTCCAGTTTTTAGGTCCTGGTTTTCAGATAAGGACCAAATGCTGTATGTGACTTGGAGCTTTTTGGTTGAGGGCTGGCTGAATTAGCACTGAGTTCTCTGCGTGCTGAATCTTTTCTCTTTTCCCTTCACTTAGCGCCTGACCAAACACACCAAGTTTGTGCGTGACATGATCAGGGAAGTCTGTGGCTTTGCACCCTATGAAAGACGCGCTATGGAGTTGCTGAAAGTTTCCAAAGACAAACGTGCGCTGAAGTTCATAAAGAAACGGGTAGGTAAATCTGACATTTCAATGAAGATGTTAAAAATTCTTATAGTTAACATTCTGTTTGCTGCTCCTCCTTAAGGAAACTTCAGGTTTGGATTAATTTGCTTGCTTTTCAGTGGTTTGGACAATCATTCATCCGATCTGAGGGAATGGAGGGAGAGCTCCTCAGGAGCTCTGGGCTTAAGTGTATTTTGTTGGCATGGCCTTAAACTGCGGTGACCCAGAATCTGCGCTTGTATGGCTTTATTTGGGGCAAGGAGTAAAAGATGGGTACTGATAGAGGTGGGGTATCATTAACCAGCTGGCTTGAAACACCTGTGAAACACATCAGGGCAGGAGCCCTGATGGCTGAGGTGTCTCTATCTGCTCCCCCTCCCCCTTTCACTCTCAAAAAGCATCAACTAAACAAACACATGGAGTAGGAGTAATGCTGAGAGGGACAGCAGGTAATTTCTGCCTGTGCTCAAGTTCATGTTGGTCAGAACATTGCTATCCTGCCTGCCCTGGAGTAAGCAGCTTTCCCTGAATGCCTGAAGCACGGCAGGGGTTTCGCCTGTTCTCCACGGGACTGAGCGCTGACCGTGCTGCTCTTCCCTGCAGGTCGGCACTCACATTCGAGCCAAGCGGAAGCGTGAAGAACTCAGCAATGTCCTGGCAGCCATGAGGAAAGCTGCTGCAAAGAAGGATTGAGCTGTGCGGTCTGTAACTCAATAAAATCCTTTCTCACAAAAGCAGTGTAGCAGCTGCTACTGGAATGTTTACTGCGGACTGTAGGAAGTGGGTCCTCCTGGGGGTGCTGGTTTGGGTGAAGAGGAGTTACAGGTAACCTCACAGCTCAGGGATGGGGTGGGGGTACAGGGAGGAGCACTGCCCCTCTCCCCTGGGTGCTGCTTGTCCTGAGGGCTGCCTGAGCCAGAAGGTCAGTGCTGCTTTGCAGGACCCACCATTTAGGGGGAGTGGGCAGCAGGATGAACCCCAGCTGGTTGCATAGGGAGGGAAAGATGTTGCTAATAGTCCATATAATTGCTCTCCCCCTTTTGAATGAGTCCTGTTTAAACCCAGTTTCTATAGTGCTGGCTCTAAGTACTTAAGCACTCGCATTCACTAGACCAAGACTATTTTTATTGATGCACAACAGCCACTCTAACACAGTTGATTCCTGACCTGTTGTTTCACTCAGTACAAAATACAACTGTTGTAGCAATAGCACATCTAACTGCTGCTCAGGAGTCTTTTTTTTTTTTTTTTTTTTCTTCTTCCGTACAGCTTTGTGCTCCCTTGCCCCTTAGGGTTGTTCCTGATGACGGTGACTTGGGCTGTAGTTCAGAGGAGGAGAACCGCGTCCCCCTGCAGCCGATTGTGAGGGCTCTGCTGTACTGTCCCTCTCTGTGAGTTTAGCTTTCAGCCTAGCACTGGTCACTGCCCTCTAAGCCAAGACAGGCAGAGGTTCTGAAGAACTATTTGGTGACCAGTGTGCCCAGAACACTGGGCCATGAAGCCCAGTCCAGCTCCATTACCAGTTAGTGTTTCCATAATCAGGTACTGGCATTTACAGTGAAGTAACATTCTTTAAGGATCTTTTAAGGATAAGCCTTCAAACTACCTCTGCTTTGAGTAGTTTGTAACATGCAGATGCCTTAGGTAAAGTTTCAGAATTTCATTTTATTGGAAATACTTCACTTGTGTCATAATTCAGTAGTAAACAGTGAGAAATATTTTACTCTATGAAAGCCATAATCCATTTTGGTGGCTGCGCAGCAGCAATAGCTTTAAGTCACAGTTCAGGATTCTCCCTCTGTTTACGGGACAGACCGCTCCCAGTCCTGAGGTTGACGGCAGTCACCCTCCAGCGGAACTCAGCTTTGGAAATGCTATATCAAACACTTCTTTGTAGTGTTCCACAAAATGCACTTCTAGTCCTTCTGTAATGAATCCAGCAAGGTCATAATAATCCTTTTTATTTTCAGATGGCAAAATGATACAGGTAACACCTGCTCTCTTTGCCTAGGAGAAGCAAAACGTTAATCAGGCTGTGTGTTTAGGTCTAGAAATTCATTAGCCTACCACAAACAGACTCTTTCCTTTTAAGAAACGCACTCCCCAGTCTTCCCTTCGCAACTGCAAGAGCGGCTGAAGTTGGAGGTATTTTAGGGGACTTTGTCAGCACACCAAGAGGTGGTTTAGACTAATCCGTACTATTTTATGTAGCTTTCAAAGTCTCCTTCAAGGTGAGCGAGGATAAGCCCTAGAATCAGAGTCCATCAGACTCTGTATGTGGCTCAGTATCCCTTCCTGATACAGGCAGGATGCCCACGTTATATGTGGCAGACTTCTCTGTTGTGTCTCACCTGTGAGACTAAGTCACAGCTCTCCTCCCCCTCTGACACCCAGAGGAAAGAAAGGGCTCTTACCGCAATAGTTTTCTCCTTTATTCCACCAACGGGAAGAATTTTTCCAGTTAATGACACCTCTCCAGTCATGGCCAAATTCTGTCTCACTGGGCAATTCATGGCCAGAGATAGTAAAGCTGTTACTATCGTACACCCTGCACTTGGTCCATCCTTTGGGGTTGCTCCCTGTTAAGATAATAAATAAATTACAAAAATCCCACCCAACAACACTACTGACTGAGTTATTCAAAGGAGAGGCTGTGATGAAGTAAAACCCCCTCAAGACTCCAAGCCCATGACAGTCTGGCTTTATCTGAGAACAAACAGATCTTTAAGGCAAAAGTTGAAGAAATTAATGTTGAAAGGGAGCAGGGATAGAGATGACCCTTCTGCCTCATGCTTCTCCAAAAGATCAGAACTCAGAACTAAGTTCTTGGAATCTGGCAAAGGACGCAGTAAGGGGCAATAAGGACACTCTGGACTAGGTTAAAGAGTAGAAGTTCAGAAGGAGGCTTCAGTGAGCTCTGCACCTAACGTACCCAAGTACACCCGGAGCCAGGGCTCCTCGGAGCGTGGCATCACTTTACCTCGGGCACATGCAAGTGGATGTGGGAAGTCAGGAGAAAGTCATTGCTGGGTGCCTTCTGCATCAAAAAGGCTCTCGCAAACGTGTAAGCTATTTTGGCACTCTCTTTCATCACATCTCCCAGTTGTCCTGTTACTTCGAGGGACCCATCCTTATTCTCCTTGTTTTTTGGTTGCCTTAGGGATGTTTCAACAAACAGTGTGGAACCTCCTGAAAAAGGAAATAAAAGTGACAACCTGAGAAATGTTCAAGGAAAATCAAAGCAGAGGGTTCTGGTGATGGAGGAGTAGTGTCAGTACTTGAAATCCAGAGCCCTCCAATAACACTCTGGCTCCTGGATGAAAAGCAGTTGAAAGCTGCAGAAATATTAACTAGAAATCTCCACAACATTGTACTTATAGTTCTACGCATTGGGACTAACTACTGATTTGTTCAAGTGAGCAGAACCTTTGAAACTTGTTAGTACTGACAGCACCTCTCCAAGAGCTCATACGATTTGCTTGCCAGGCTCAAATATCTGTCTGACTTCACTATACTGCTCATTTCCTCTTATCCACTTCCAATATTTTAATTCCACCCAAAGTCAGTTAGACTGACCGTAAGTCAGTAAGAGCACCTCCTGCTTTTTGGAAGCAGACACACTTTCTCCTTGCTAAAAAGCTTTATGCTTGTAGTCATTACAGGCTAATAGAGGCACTTGATCATACTGGGCATGGAGCATAATGAGATGCTCGCCTGGAGGCAAAGCGAGCCTGGGCTGAGGGATGGAAAGAGGGTCCCTTCTTCAGGAAAGTCAGGGTTGCAGAGGCCACCGAAGTTACTTTTACTAGTACTCATGTAAGAACTTCAATCAGCTTAGTAGAGAAAAATTCAGTTTCTGCATTACCAGGCTATATCTGGAAGTGTAGACACAAATTCTGCTTTACTAGCTGGTACTGTCTGGAACCAGCAGCTTCATTTTAGTATAGCAGAAAGGAGAAAAAAAAAAAATCTCCTGGAAGCACCATATGGACCCAAAAGTCAGTGTCTTACCCATAGCTGTCCAGGCCAGACCCATCACCACACCTGGAGGAGTGGTTTCATACATTCTATCCACAGTGAAGATGGGCTTTCCTACAAAGTCCTGCAGGTTTTCAGGTGTTACTTGGACCATTTCTGCTTCTCCACTCACAATTTTATAGGCAGATTTCCTCAATACCTAAGTGAACAGTAATTAGTTTCTGCAGAAGAAGCTGAGAAGGCTGAAGCACAGAGGTTGCTATTCCCTTACCTTTTCTACTTGTTTCTGCAGATTCCTCACCCCACTCTCTCTGCAGTATTGCTTGATGAGAACAGTCAGGACATCTGAGGTGATTTTGGCTTTGTTTTCATCCAAGCCACACAGAACTCGTGCTTGAGGGACTAAGTACTTCTGAAAGAAATTGCCCACACATCTTTCCGTTAGCATTTGTAACGACAGCCCAATTGTTCCACAATTCCTTGTCTTACTGGAGCGGTCCAAGTCAGAGGAGCTTTGTCCAGAATACCACATGCCTAGTATTTGTTGGCAGGATTGGGTGCAAATACATAAACCTGAAGCTGCTAAACACATTTTATCCAGATGTAGTTCACAGAGCCTCTGTGAAATAGTTTCTCTTACCTCTGCAATTGCAAGTTTCTCTTCTGCTACATATCCTGATACATTGATCATTTCCATTCTGTCTCGCAGTGGCTCTGGAATGGTTTCTGTTACATTGGCAGTGCAAATAAAGAGCACCTGGAAGTACAAGAGCCTATTAGGCATTTTCATTAACTTGCTGTCCTACCTCATGCAATATTCATGTTCTGGGTTTCTGTCTCTGAGGGGGGTAGAAGAAGCTCCTCTGTGGATCTGCAATTAATGGAAGCTGCACAGAAAGCACAAAACTGGGTAGAGACATCCCAAGTAAAAAGCTTGCAGCAGCATGAAGCCACCTCACTTCATGCCAACTCTGACCATACTATACTGATATACATTGGGACATTATAGCTCCATAACCTCTGCAGAAGAGGGAAATACCTTTGATAAATCCACAGGAACATCAAGGTAGTGATCCAAGAAGTTAGAGTTCTGTTCTGGGTCCAACAGCTCTAGAAGGGCTGAGGATGGATCTCCTTGATAACCCCTTCCTATTTTATCCACCTATGGAAGACAAATGCTATGAGAAATTCTTCACCATGATGCACAGATTTCATGCACAGAGTTTCATTTCAAAATCTTTACTTGTTTATTCAAAAATAGTCACTACCAGTGTACCATTTTCTATACATTTACTCAAGCCATAACAGCAAGTTAGACCTTTGGTCTGACCTGAGTAATCACCCACTCATATTCTGTCCTTACTTGCTTTTCCACTAAAGCAATAGGTCACTAAAGCAATAAGGTCTCTTATTTGCTCTCAAATCAGATCTGAAATAGAGTATAAGCATCTTAGTCCTTACAGAATAAGCTTTAGGCCTGGCATGCAGAATCTAGAAGACGAGATACATCACCTCATCAATCAGTATAAGTGGATTCTCTGTCTTAGTCTTCTTCAGACACTGGATGATTTTTCCAGGCATCGCCCCAACATATGTCCTCCTGTTTTATTAGAAAATGTATTTAGGAAAGAGTTGTCAAATACAGCACATATCACACAGCATAACAAGCACCGATGAGATATGTATATCCTGCTGGGAAGCCAATTGAGGGAAAAATTAGTGTGAGCCAAAAAGCAAACTAAAGGAATATACTGGTTACAGCAAAACAATGCTGCTGCCGGAGCAGCTTGTGCCCAGGAACAGGCAGACATGGAGCAAGAACGTAACTGAATGAACTCAGACCTCCTGGCACGAATGTCAGGAGACAAAAGCTACGTACTCAGCAGAAACCACAGAACATCTTGGAAAACATTTAAAATATTTCTCCTTGATTTTGTATTACATGGAGTACAACCTCATGAGTTCAACCCATACTAAAGAACAGCAGTTCTTATTAATAGTGTGAAAACATTACTAGTTCTAAGGTGTATGCAGAAAGAAAACAAATCCCTGGCAGGACCCAGTTTACTGACTTTTGTATCTGCTTGTCATTGAGATTCTGAAGTTTCATCATGCAGCACTTCCCTCCTGGTTTGGAGGCCATTCACACATGAATACATCTGAATGACTTTGTTCAAACTATCATCATTCTTTAGGACTGGCATTTATGGACACACAGTTCAGTGCTTTTGGTAGCTTGCACAGCTAAGATCTCCCATAAGCAAACACAAAGCAGCAGGGAGTATAATGCACTCATAACATGCATTATGTTAAACGTGATTATATTAAACTCATCCCTTTGCCACCTTTGTCACCTCTTCGTACACCCTGGCTCCTCGTTGGCAGAGCTGACATTTAATTGCACACATTATTCAATTTCAGTTAGGTTCCTATTTTGACAATGTTAGCGAAAATTGCTGGAAAGAGAAATTGCTCAGGTTGCACTGACCTGTGCCCTTTTATTTCTGCCACGTCCGTCATCCCTCCGACGCTGAAGCGGAAGTACTCCCTGTTGAGGGCTCTCGCAATGGAGCGGGCAATGCTGGTCTTGCCAACGCCAGGGGGGCCGTAAAAACAAAGAATCTTCCCCTGGGTGGATCCTCGCAGCTGGCTGACTGCTATAAATTCCTGGGGAACAGAAGCACCAAAACTGAACAGAGGGCAATGGCAGCAACATCAAAGTGTACTTGTTACCAGGTCAGATGGTGGTTACAAAAAAACCCGAGAGACTGCTCTCCTTGGCGTTATTTCCTCTTCAGAATTAAGTGACAACAGCACACAGTAATTTTGAATCAGAACGTGACCTTCATTGCCATCAGCAGTCAAACACATTAATTGATTACAAAAACATTCCCAGGGCTTCCTGCTTGATGCATGAATTAACACAAACCAAAGGAGAGCCACAAGCTTGAAGTTGCCCAACTGCCTGATGCCACCCAGGGTAGGAAGTGGCGTGCTCTGCCCATTCCTGCCTTACCAGAATTCGCTTCTTTACATCATCCATTCCATAATGATCCTCCTCCAGAACTGCCTGAGCTCGGGTCAGCTCCAGGTTTTCCTCGCTGCATTTACCCCATGGGATGGATGTCAGCCAGTCCAAGTAGTTCCGTGTAACACTAGCAGAAGCACACAAAGGGGAATGATTTGACAACCACCACTCCACTCCTTTCTCTACTAGCTTAAAAATAATGTATAGCTTTTTCTCCCAACAGAATATCCTCCTTTAACAGCAGAGGATATTGCTGTGCGCTCACTTGAATTCTGAGGAGTGATTATCCAGCAAACTCAGCTTGTTCAACTCTTCATCTATCACATCCATAACATGCTTTGGCACTATCAGCTCTTTTAATCGCTCGCGGAATTTCTCTTCTATAGCATCCTTGTCTTCTTTTTCCAGACCTAGCTCTTTCTTAATGATCTTCAATTGCTCTTGGAGAAGATACTTGCGATGAGTCTGCTTGATCTTTTCCTCCACCTAGACACAGCACCAAATATGGTATTTACTCTGTTCCAGATACTACACACCAAACAAACGATCCCAAACACACTTCAGTTACGACCTGTGTCATCCCTAAAATAATTTTCTCCCCTTAGAACGCCTACCATTGTCTTGTTTTGTAATTCAGCAGCAAAACTTAGTATTAAATGGACAGGGTATAAAGACATGCCGTGCACGTGCTACTCAAAGACTTACCTCCCTTCCGAGACGCTGCTGAAGTTTGCTCAGCTCATATTCCTTCTTCAGGAGGGAAAGGGCCTTATAAAGCCGTTTGGGAATCTGGACAAAAAAAATAAATAAATACACAAAATAAGTTTTCAGACATGGTACTCTTGTTAGCCTTTCTCACAGGAAGTTGTAATCCAGAATAAAAAGCTCCTACAGGTCACCCAGAAATTGCTCTTGCTGGGAGAAACTTGCCCCAACTCTCCAGCATCCCCAGATACAAAAAGACGAACCTTGTAGCTGTTCAGCAGTATGGACCGGATTCCGGAATGACAACTGTTTGCTACCCAAGGTACAGAGCACCCAGCCTTTCCCTGAAGTTATTCTTTATTTAGTACATCCTTCAGCTAGAACCTAGTCACCGATACTAATCTATCATCACTTGTAGTACTAAGCTGTCCTCTATGCTGTCACGGTACTTGACAGACACACTTCTAATTCGGCTGCTGCAGCTCTAGTTCAAAGCTTCCTCTTACACTGGTTTCTTCCAGGATGTCTTGAAGTTCTTGCGACTCTGCCCCTGTTAATGCTGCGCCCATGTCACTCAAGTAGATAGGATTATCTACCACGCGCTGTCCCGCCTGCATCATCTGAAGTACCGACTCTCTGAAAAACAGCGATAACCCCCCGCCCCCCCCAAGAAGATTAATAAACAGTGAATTGCTACATTCATAAGGAAGCACCCTTAGACAGCTATTTAACTTGTTAGGACAAGGTTAAAAAAAATAATAATAAACCCAGCTCCACTTCATAACAAACTAATTTTGCATTTCACATTTGATTCAGACAGTGCTCAGTAACAAATCAAAAAAAATCTGTGACAATTAAAAGGAATGATCTATTCCATATCAAAGTTTAAGTTTCCTCTCCATTTCTAATAGAGGATGATAAAACTTGCAACCTAAAACAAACTCCTAAGCAAAAATTAAGCAAGTTCCTTTTCTTAGTTACTGCAAAAGGACAAGCGAAAAAGAAAATCTCAGGCTACTCCAGTGTGACCGACAATCTGCCGCTCCCAACGCTGGGCAGCACGGAAGACACATACCTGTACAAGGGGTTCAAGGCAATGATGTCCCGGATTGTTTTAACAATTTCTGCAGTAAGTGCCTATTAACACAAGAAGGTTTTAATCAACAAGAAGGTGGAAAACACGCTACTCTACAGAGCAGGCCCTGGCTTGGATGATTAACTCACTTTAACCTCTTCTGTGATCTGAAAATCTTCATGAACCACATTCTCTACTTCCACCATAAGAACTTCCTGCGAGGAGGAGGCCACAGGCTCTAGTACCACTTCCACAGCCTGGTCCTTTGCTCCAGGCTCTTCCTCAACCTCTTTTCGAGGCCTCTTCTGCTTCCTTCTGATTTTCTGTTTGTTCTCAGACTCCTCAGGCTCAACCTCTAGTTGCTTGTTTATACGAATCCTAAAAGCCAAGAGAAAACAGCAACAGTCAATTCTCCTCCTCTAGACCCAGCTACACCTCTCAAGCAAGAAGAGAGTCTGAGTTGTATTTTGAGTAAACTAAAATGCAACTAAAATCTTCTGCCTCTAAAGCTTATCTTTTGCTTCTGATTGCAGCATTTCCCTCAAGCTCTTATTAAAGGCATTCACACCGTACAGCAGAGAAACTACTGCAGAGATTCATTTTCCTTCTGCAACCACATGCAGCTGGTGAAGATGCTACAGGCACAGATCTGTGTGTAAAGCAGTGTGAGGAAACGCAGCGGAGGTCGTTACCTGCGGTGCCCCATGACAATCATACGCAACTTGTCGCCGAGGTCCTGCATCTCGTGGATTTGCACAAAAGTTCCCATCTGATAGATTTCATCCAGATTCTCCACCACGTCCGATTCATTGCTGTGGGGAAAAGAAATAAAGCAGATATTTAGAAAGTAGGATATTCAGAATATCAAGACAGACATTATTGAGAAAGAAAATCAGACTGTAACGAGACTTTAGGCTGACTTAAAGAGCAAAGACATTGTCTTTATCCCCTCTGTTACCACCACACGGGCTGTTTCCAAGTCACTCACCTATCTGGATACCTCATCCCTCTCCCAAATAACAACAGGCTTTGCTGCAGCAAGGCTTAAGCCCATAGCAGTGCAATAAAAGTAGCGATGGTAGCAGTAAGAGCTGTGACAGTTGGAGGATGGCCCAAACCCTGCCTATTCACAGTTTCTGTATCACTGTTTAAGGTGGAGAATTACAAATCATAGATTTAGAGAAAATTCAGCCTAGTCACGTTAGTACTTTACATCAAAACGCGTCAAGAGGCACAACTTACTTATCATCCTTTTTAAGGAAGACGCCAGCATAAGGCTGGGCAAGACGAACTTTCCTCCTCAACAGCTCAACCAGCTTCTGATTTTTCACCTAGGATAAGAATAAGGTCAAAGTCAGAGGTGGATTTGAAAAAACATCCCGCTGCCATTCATTGTGTAAGGCCACATTTCGTCTGGAACTGAATTATTAGAGACATATAAAAACCGAGTATTCAAGACGAGCGTTTCTGTCCCCTTTGCTCGCAGATCGTTGCCTGTGCGGACATCGCTCTTCCTGATCCCAGGGGACGGGCACACGGAGCGAACTCGGGATTTGCTTAGCCTCGTGTGGAGATACGGGCGAAGGCTGGAGCTCAGCGCGCCCAGCGGCAAAGGACCCTGACGCAATGCCAGGCAAGCGGGAGTTTCGCAACCCTCTTCTCCAGGAGAAGATTCCCAAGGGCAGGCGAGAGGGGGAGATGAGAAAGAGGAGGCAGCGGAATGTCCTGACGCGTCCTCAAGCACTTTGCGTTGGGAAGTAGAACAATACGCACGCAAAAAGCACCGGAAACAAGAGGAAAACGTGGGGGCCCCGGGAGGCCGCGGGGGCCGGGCCGCGCTCACCTCGATGATCTTGATGAAGCGCGGGAAGACCGGGTTGCGCGTCACGGCGATGAGCGGCACGTTGGGGAAGTGCTCGGGCACGAGCAGCGGCGTGAGCGCCGTCATGACGGCGCCGCCGCCCTCCGCGCCGCCGCCGCCGCCGCCGCCCTCCTCGCCGCCGCCGCCGTCCAGCCCGTC
>JAYECN011273981.1:0-29752 GCA_035222435.1 Microcambeva ribeirae | reverse complement strand
GGCCGGGCCGGGCCGAGCGTGTCCATGGGCCGCCCGCAGCTCCCCGCGGGCGGGAGCGCTCGCAGCGAGCGGGGCTCGGCTCTGCGGCAGCCCGCGCGGCTCCCCCTCGGCGCGCGCTGAGGTTATCCCGGCCGCCCGAGACCGGCTGGGAAAGAGCTCGCAGGAACCCCCCCCTGCTCACACTCACACTCACTCGCTCGCTCACTCACTCAGGGGGCTTTCCAGAGGTTTAACTCACTGCCCCCGCGGTTGACCCCGCTGCTGCCGGCACCCCGGCTCCCGCCTCCCCGCACACACGGGCTCCCCAAGCGACTCCCTCGAGCTCGGAAAACTTCGCAGCTCCGCAGCGGGAACCAGCGGCCGGATTCCGTGAGGGAGAAGCGGAGCAAAGGCGCTCGGTGCCAAGGAGGAGGCAGCCACAAACAAAGGGAAAGCGGATTGGAAAACAAAAGAAACTACCTAGCAGGGAAGGGAAGGGAAGGTTTCACCTCCGGAGGGGAGGTTTTCAACCCCCCCCCCCGCTACACACCCCCTTCTTGATCTTTCCGCGGATTTTGCGCCAAAAAAAACAGATGTAAAAAGGAAGGATAGTTTGGAAGCTTCCCGAGAATTCACTGCAAGAAAATTTCCCTTCTTTCTCTTAAAAAAATCAGGATGAAAACTGCCAGCCAGAGGAGAGGGTCAGTTCTGCTCTACCCACCCCCTCACCCCACTTCTTTTTTCTTTCTTTCTTTAACCTCCTTATCTTACTTACACAGGACTCCAAACACAGATAGCGCTTGCAGGAAGAGCTAGACTTGAAAGCCCCCAGTTGCCTCTGTTGCTGCCAAGATCTCGTAGATAGCCTGAGGGATAAGGCTTGCAGGGGGAAACAAATGGGGAGGGATCGGCCCCTCTACACTTTGCCCTCCGTCTTCCCTGGATAAACAGCCGGGAGTTAGTTTGTGTTCACTGGGGGGCTTGTGCCACAGGGGCTCAGACAGCGCTAACCACCTTGTAACCACTCAGCAACTTAACCTCGGGATCCCTCTCCTAAAAATGTCCAACTGGTCAAAGCGTTTAAGGTGCTAGGAGTTGGAAGTGTGGTTGTTGGGTTGCTTGATCTCTTCCTGTCTTCACACAAGAACGGAAAATGACATTGCGGGTCCATCTAGCCCAATATCCCGTCTTCAGCTCTGAGCATAAGCCATCTGCAAAAGAACAGAAAGAACAAGGAAAGCACATATATGTGTACATATATATATACATATGATAATTCTCCCAGCCTCCGTCTCCTATCAGTTTGGGCCATTTCCCAGGGAGATATGGTTTCTGTGTATTGAGTAGCCCGCTGGGAATTTCTATTTCTGGGATTTATCCACCCTCCCCATGAGATCTTGTAAACCTTTACTCTCCACAATATGGCCGCAGGTTTCCTGGCTCTATCGGGACTGTGTGAAAGGGCCGTTTCCTTCGTTCCCTTTGAACTTGGCCCCCTCTACTCACACAGGAGCCATTTGCTCTCTCCTGTCGGAAGAGACACCGAAGAGCCCACCCCTATCCGCACCCTTAATACCCTTAGCATGGTCTACCACAGCCATCCTTCTTCCACTGCTCTTTCCTTCTCAAAGACAAAGCCCAACAAAGGCAACCAGCACAGATCACACCTTGTCTACAGTTTCTACCAGATTAACTGAAGTGGGACCATCCCAACCACAGAAACCATGGGTTCACGTCAATAGCCACTTAATTCCCTTTACTTTAAACCCCTTCCTAAGTGATTAAGGGTAAGGAGAAAGAAGTGCACCAGCTGGACTACACCGGTGTGAAGTCACAGGTAACCCTGTTCACAGAAGTTACCCTGATGAGCACCAGGTGTGAACATTCTTATTCTGGAGGAAGAATGCCTTGTCCCCGGTTAGTTTGCCACCACAAGCTGGTTACTAGAAATGAGGCAAATTCAAGCAACCGTTTAAGAAATATTTCTAGCATCCATCAGAGCTATGGTCATCTGGAGATCAGATAATATTTTTTTCCTTTTTTTTTTTTGCATAGTATTAATATGCATTTCCAGTATAAATTGGCACTCTCACCTAAAATCCGATTTCAGTGGCGTTGAGTCCATGTGATTCCAATTACTGACCCCAAGCTTTGTAGTGAGCTAAGCCATGCACTTAGGGCTCAATTCAAAGCTCAGGGAAGTCAATAGAAAGCAAGGCCTTACAAGGGGGAACATTTTGCATAATCACATTTTTTCTTACATCTGTTTGCAAAGGCCCTGTAATCCTTTGTGTAGCTTTTAAAACAAACAAATTCTTTAATGAGGGTTTTATTTTTACTTCAGAAGAATAAAAATCATTTGCAGAAGCTCAGATTAATGGGTAATGACAGCGTAACAAATCATTGCACAAGTCCTTTCCAAGGGGCTTGTTCAGAGCGGATACACACAAGTAGCCTGACAAAGAATTTAGACTTACTCTACCAAATTCATTGCCATCTATGGCAGCAGGTTCACATTTGTCATTTGATGACTCTGTTTCATGAGAAAAGGAATTCTTGAGATGGCCTGAAAAAGTCTAGATCGGGACATTAACCTCTGCCTAGAGACCAAAGTGGCCCCATAGTCCCAGCTGTTATGTATCCCAGCTTCTCTGTCTTAATGCAGTTCCCAAATCCTGCTGTCTTTTTTTTCTTTTTTTTCTGCCACCCATCTGGCCCAGACATTGAACAAAACAGAGGGAAAGGAAATTGCTCTAACTTTCCTGTCTTCAGGTAGCGACATTGCAAAGATGAAAACACACTGGCCCAGAAATGAAGTCTGCCCACAGCTACTGAAGGGAGACTCTTGACCCCTCTGGGGGGGGGGGGGGAAGGCAGCTGTATAGCTGCATTGGCTGTTGTTAAAAAAATGTGTCACACTTAAGATGCATAGGAAGAACTCTTTCTTTCACTTCTTAATAAGCAGAATGCCCGAATCACTGCTAGGAATACACAAGAAAGCCAATGCAGACCTTCCATCTCCTACTGTAAAAACAGCACACAAATCTGTAGCTTTTGGAGTACAGATAGTCTACTTTTTTCTATTTTTTTTTTTTTTTGTTAATGAAGAATTATAATTAAAACTTTATTATTCCAAAAGGCAAACAGCAACAATAGTGTCACATAATCATTATAATATTGGAAATTCAGGACGTTTTGAGTATTTAGCATTAGAAGTAGATTTTTAAGGCTTATAGGCACCATTCTGATTATCTAGCCTGGCCTTCTGAATAATATAGGCAGTAGCTTTCTCTTCTGATTGAACTAAATAATTCCTTTTATCCAAAAAAATCCATGCTTCAGAGTTTTCAGAGATGAAAGATGCAAGACAATCCTTAGTCATTACTTTGAACAGCAGATAGCACGACAGATGACAACATGCTCCTTACTTTGAGGCTAAATCAATCTACTTGAGCTTTTTTACAGATCTCCGGGCTTCTGTTACTGTCACTGTGTGCTCACTGCTTTATTCCCCATCAGTGAACACTGAAGTACCCCAGGGTAATGTAGCTCATGTCCACCTTACCTAAAGGTCCTCGTTGCAATTACCATGGAATAAAATCTCCCCTCAGATAAACCACTTTGTACCCCAGGTCCATCCTCATTTTCAAGTCCAAAAGTATGGACTGTCCACCCCAAATAGATTCCAGCCTGAATTGTGCCAGGGCTGATGCTAGTGAGAGAAGGTAAGGGGACTGTGATCCTCCTCTCTTCCCTAGTGAATACCAAACTGCGCCAGTCTAGTCAAGGAGGTTGACCTGGCCTCCACCTTGGATCCTACCATTGGGTTTATAATGGAAGCCGGTAGCTCATGTCAGGCAGAGAGGTTGGCTCAGGACTTTCTAAAAGCACTACAAATAAAACTTACAAGCATCCCAAATTTGGATTGCTCTTTATATAACCACAGATAGAGATAGAGGTACATATTAACACATATAGTAACACAGATGCCAAGAACCCAAGCCTCCAGTACCATACAGGTAGCAATACAGATGCTTGTATGGATTCAAACTAGGGAATATAGTTGGGCTTTATAATTCAAATACCCAAAGACTACGAGAAGAGGCTCAGCTTACTTTTTCTTCTTTGTATGGATCAGCCGTATGGATTCTACCAAGGCAGAATTTAACATTTTTTTGTTGAATAATCCAGATTGGGCCTCATAACCCTGAGCCTTTTTCAACATCACTGCTTTTAAGGGATTTCAGTTTTAATATATTTTTCGGTTCATGCCCACTGTGTAAGTGTTGCCCATATTCTCTTTTATTTGCTCTCTAATTGTGAAAAAATCTATCTAGCTTGGACACGCAAAACAGGCAATGGTTTTCTATTAATATGTATAAAGTCTGCTTCTAAGACCAGAAGGAGTTTATTGGGGAATAAAGGAATGCTTTGATGATCGCTGTCACTTCCGTTGTGGCATTATTTGTAGAATTCAGGGATAACTCAGCCTGACATTCATGGGGTATTTCCTGCCTCTCCTTCCAGAGATGCATCCCAGCAGTCTCTCAGATCTCCCCCTTCCCATAAATTTTCTCCCTTCCTCTAGACCCTCTCACGTCACAGCAGGCAGCGCTCGTTTTATGTGTGAAGAGCCAAGGCCTTTGCCAGGACCCGAGGCCCAGGAAGGCTGGGCTCCATTTGGGCAAGCCAGATAGCAGTGTGAGCCCTGCACATATGGGCTGGAGGGGACGATGGCATGTGGGGCCCCCACAAATCTAGCAACAGCCGAGATAAGTCAGTCTTTTAGTTGCAGTCTCTCCGAGGGTCTCTTAAATTCAACCAGCTGTGCCAGTGGTTATTTTCACCATTCAAACAAAAATAAAATCTCATTATAAAAGGTGGAGAAAAGCCATCAATAAAGTAAATGGCTATTCTGGCAAAAGGCCATTTTCTTTCCTGTCATCTCTGATAAATTTGAGCTACATCCGTGTCAAACAAAACTAATATCCAACTATGTGACCAAATGATCTTTGTGAAAGAGAAAATATACAAGTGAATATAAGACATTTCAGGTTTGCATAAATAAAATTCCAGAGTCTGTTGTATCTAACAGCTGAAAATCAGGAGCACACAGTCTTCTGTAACATTCCCTAATGCTCACTTAACATTTATTTCATTCAGTGTTATTTCATTATCATATTATGATTTTGCCGTATTATTTACAAATGTTTTTACATAGGTTTAATAAGGAAAGAAACTATCCTGTCCATCTGGAGACAGCCCCAGCTCTGCCAGAAAATTCTTACCAGCAGAAAATGAGTTTTAAACTCGTTACTATGTAAGGACTATGTAAGGACGAATCATGTGAAAAAAAAAAAGTATTAACACTGATAAAACTCTACAATTCATTTGTGTCTACTAGATTCTCACTTTTTTTTCCTCATCCTTCACAGACAGCTCCTTTTACAGAGGCTCCCAAACATTATTTACTCATGTACCACCTCTGTGAGACTTTACAGCCTTTGGCTGTAATATCTTCGTCCCAGGAAGCCAGATCATCTTTGGTGGCCTGATGCTAAAAACACATGTTAATAAAACGACACACAAGGCGTGAGGCTTGCCTTTACACAATGCTTACACAATTCCTAGGGCTGGCTATGGGAGGGCACCTTAATACGTTCAAGTTTTTGTATTGTAGCAAAATGTTTGGAAGGGAAAAATATATATGAATTTACCACATTTTCTGACATGCTTCTACACAGAGTAGTTGACATCTGGGATATGCAAAGCTGCTGGACGCTGCCTCTTAACTGGAAGGCTGAACTCATCTGAATTTCAGCAGAAGGCTGCAGAAGGAAAATAAATAGATTACCCCTATTAACTGAACCTTAATGGGTTAAACTGTCCCATGCTACATGCTCCTCGTGGCTCCCAGGTCTCTGACCATTTTCATTTGTCACTGCATCATTAGGCAAAACATACGTAGATAAGGAGCCCAGCACTACGGATTTTATTCCGGCAACTCCTTTTCTCCCATTTTTCTCCTTATTTCTTTTGGCTGCGATCTCACAACTGTTGTCAGACCTAGTTGTAGAGGTTTGGACTGGCTCAAGGAAATATTCCTGCTGAAAGAGAAGAACGATCCTATCACTAAACACAATTTACTTTGTATAAAAAGACAAAGTGACAGAGAGACAAGCTGCAGCACTTAACACTAAAAGGGAGGTAGAGCAAAAATCCTCAGTCTGCTTTCTCAAAACCTATCCCCCTGCAAAGTCTCAGCCATTCAGGAATTAATTATCCAAGAGAAACAAAGCCTAATGAACAGCAAGTTTAAGCAGACTTTAAAAGAGGTTCTGCTTCCAGCTCTGCGTCTGACTTAGGAGATGGCTTTTGGCAAGATATTTTACCTCTCTGTGCCTCACTTTATCTATGTATACGTACGATGCGATTGGTAAAATGTTTTCAGATCTATAAAATAAAACAAACTGTGTAAGGGTTAGCAGTTAACCAGCAACCCCGAGCCATTAACTTTCCATTAGCATGGTAATAAATAATTAGGGCAAATTTTGGCTTAACTTCTATTTCTCGTATTTAGAAGTAGCACCCTATAGAGTCAACTATATTAGAATAATGAAAGAATTAAGAATAGCTGTCACATTCCTTCTTCTAAACTTAGAAATATACAGACATCCAAATTTCCTGCTGAATGCCAGATACATACACTTGCTTTGATGGTTATTCCACAATTTGTGTTTTATTTCTGAAATGTCCTGCAAGCATCTAGGCAGTCACTAAGAGGATCTAACTTGTGCACGTAAGTATTAACTTCAGTGCAAGTCACAAAACAGGACTCATGCACAATTTTAGATTTCCCATTAAATGCATTTCTCCCTCTTTGTATCCAGGAATGAAGTAAATTGTGTCTTAAGTCTTATAAAGCAGATATCTAGAAAGAAAAGTATTTTCAGAATTATTAAATTGCATCCAGAAAAAAAAAAAGTGTTTTTTTTTTTTTTTTTTACATGCAGCTTTCCTTTTTCCCCCTCAGTTATGCAATACACTGTATTTAATAGCTCTGCTAAAGACAAGAGTGAAATCTTGGCTGTGTGGAAATCATTGGCAAAATTCCCGCTGACTTCAGTGGGGCCAATACTGCTGTTAACTCTTCCCTACAAAGAAAATCTAGATTGCCTAAGAAAGTGGCCCACCTCTGTCAAGACTCAGACCGCCTACAAGTTAAAGTGATCTTGTATAGTTACTATTATTCCTGAGAATCTGCCAAATCCTTAAGACAAAACTAGTATTTTAAGTTATCCCCAAGCTTTTAGCCTACCTTAAAACATATCTTCTTATTTAACAAATCAAAGAATCTCTAACTATGCAGGCTTGTATCTTCAAATGTTTTCACTGACAGTTTTGCTTTTATACAAATTCTGAAGTTTATTCTCAGTTTTAGAGAAAAAAAATGGGAAAAAGCTTTTCACTGTAAATACAGTAAAATGCACAAAATCCAGTGACACACTAGTATATCTTTTTTTAGATCTTCTGAAGGTCTTCTGAATTAAGGATGATTGATTTAAATAAGCATCTATAGCTGGGCATTCGTCTGCTTGGTTAAATTTCAGGTTCTCTGTTCCCATTCAAAAGATGATCTTTTGTTCTGAATATAAAAAAAAAACTTCAAAGTTTTTAACATAGAGAGTAAAAAGATACATAGATGCTTCTACATCTTCCGTCAAAAACATGACAACCTACTTCTCTGAAATTTCTGCACCCATTTAGTCATTCTCAGCTGATCTTTTCCACCTAGCAGCAGCAAATACCAAAAGCCCACACTGTTTTATTTATTTCTATTACTGAGCCAGGGCATTAATATGAAGCTTACCTTAGCCTTCTACTGCATGTTTTACCTTTACATTACAAGCTTTATATTCCTTTACGTTACAAGCTTTATATTACAATCATGACTGGTTTGGCAGGGTTACTTTTTCTATGATGTATCACACACAACTTAATTTCGTCTCTTCCCTCATCACTTTGCAAGGATTGAAAATCAGGTACTGAATTGGCACTCCCATGCTCCATATGCAACAGAAAATTCAGCAACAGCAGAAACTATTGCAACAAAAAAAAAAACTAAAAAAAAAAAAATTACATAGAGTTCTCTATAATAAGAAACTGAGGATGTCATATTTTAAGAGCTTTCATAAGCACACAATTCAGATACATAAATCTCTGTGCCCCCTCAATAAGATTCTCTAGCCCCTTTCAAGGATTTTTTTTGGCTCTGGGAAGTTTTCCATCAGACATTAAAATACTGTTGCTCTGTTCCTAGGTCAAAGAAATTTGACTGTGTGCCGTGAACCAGCAAAGCTAAGAATAGTTTTAAGTCAGCAAGTAACTGCCACTGAAGTAAATTGTAATATTCCTGCTTGTGTACTGTAAGACTCGATCCCATGAGACGGCATGTAGTCTGATTCCAATATAGCCAAACACTTCATCATTTTTTTTAATAGTCTTGTTAACTTCAGTGGGATTACTCACACACCTTAATTTATATATGTCCTTAAATTCTTTACCAATCTGGGTTATATAAAGGCTACTCAACAGAAAAGCTCACCCATGCCTTTCATTCCAAAAGTATATGTTGGGGAACTTTAGTCTTTCGCTACTATTTCTCAAGTGCTATTTAAAAGTTAATTCTTGCCAGACTCCATCATAGGACTAAAGAGTCTTTCTTCATATACGTGGTACCCATGCCTCCTTCTGTATTTTCTGGCAGCCCACACAATTTGAGGTCCTGTTGACTTCATTTGTTGTTACAGCAGTCTATTCCCATTTATGGAAATGCCATTCTTACTAGAAATGTCTATGTACTGCCTTTCCTGCTTTGCCAATCTGCTTCTAGGAAGAAAATCCTTGCTGGAGCTTCTAATGTTTTCACTGCTACACTTCTACTCAACTTGGCTGCCATTTGTGAGACACATCTGTAGATACTGTCTTGCTTTAAATAGTAAATAATAATAATAAATGGGATATTTACCTGCAATAAATCCTAACTGGAGGAAAAGAAAAATTGATGGCAGCCTAGAGCCTTCCTTTCATCTGTATTCTCTTCTTATGTTCCATGCTCCTCCTTGTACAACGTGGTGCTAGTTAAAACACTGGAGCTTTAAGCCTTCAAAGCAGCTAGGAGCCTCACCTCAGACTGGGAATTTTGGAGTGGGAATTTTTGTAGAGTTCTTTCTTCCTGGAAGGTCAAGTCTACTTTGAAGAACTCGGCCAGGATGGACACGAAACTTACTGTGCATGTGATTGTATATAGTCCTTGCTATGGATGCTGGCAGGTTAACTAGGCCAAAAAAGTCAAGTTACTTTGATTTGCCCAGAGTAACGTAAAAGGGTTTTGTTTACAATTTCTCTTACTGACAATCACAGTCCAGCAATACATAGAGCAGCCTGGAGCTGTATTAAGTTATACATTGATATTGCAAAGGTCTTGCACAGCTGGAGAACCAGAGTAAGTGTAATGACTTCTCACCGTCTCTGACTGTCACATACAACACTCTTCCAAATGCACACCTTTTTTAGAACAAGACAAAACACTCACTCAGTGCAGGCTCCCCTGGCCTGTATTTTCCTCAGTTTGTCCTTCCTGGGGTTTTGGCATTGCCATTTACCAGACAGGTGAGACTTCCTTATGGCAGGGAAAAGTATATATGGCTAATTTGTGCCATCAGTTTATCTGGAAGGCCTCCCTAGGAAGGAGGAGCTCTTACAGAGGTATAGTTGAGGACAAGTCTGCAGGTCTGTATGTGTGTGTGTGTTTTTATATTGGCCTGGTTTAGGGTCGAACACATCCCCAGATCCAGGTGAAATGCATGGAAGGTTTACGCTCATTTTTTCACAAAACAAATTATTTTTGTTAAGAAAAAACTTTTGTATATTTCAGTCAGTTTTTGATGTTTTGCCTTAGGACTCCTGCGCTCCAGTCATAATTTCAGGGAAAGTCTGAAGTTACCTAGTTTAAAAAGCAATCCATAGCATGGAGAAAGACAAGAAGTGATAACATAACCAAAAATGCAACGGCAGAATAAATATATATGTTGACATTCCCAACTGTGTAAATCCACATGGCTCCACTGATTCCAACTAAACTACGCCAATTTTAATAGATGAGGATTTCCAGCTTTTGGAAAAAAAAAGAGGTGTAGTATCCTCCACATACATATGTCTGTATTTCTGTATGTAAGATAGGGAGTTTACTAGTGTTTCGTCAAAGATAGCCCAGTTATTCCTTTTTTTTGTTGTTTGTTCATTTTTAAAAGGAAAAGGCTTTTTAGAAATCCTAGCCAAAGTTTTAAAGCTTAGACTTGGAAGAATACCAATCACCATAAAATCAGACCTTTAACACATCATGGTATAAAGCACTACACTTAGCTGTAATACTTAAAAATATTCTGACACTGCTTGTAAAATCAAATATAGGACTTGGATTTAAAGTTCTTTCTGTTATTACATTTCCCGTCTCCCTTTTTTATGTCCTTTTTTTCAGAGTCAAAATTTCTCAAAGCCTCTGCTTTAAATGAAAGAAAATCTGGTCCCAGATGTCACTAATTGGGAACAGGTTAGTGGAGAGACTTAAAGAGAGATGCCTGAAGTTAAAATTCATCATGTGGGATCTGACAACACCCTGTTTCACTAGGCTCTTTTATTTAGTTTGTACAATAATAAGCTTTAACTTGTACCATGCAAAACACAGAGGATACATTTAAGTAGGAAAATTACATTAATATGAGTCTTTCTGAATACTATTCGTGTTTGCAATAGACTATATACTGCTTTAACATATCCTTTTTATCCATAGGTTTGGCACATGCACAGACTGCAAATGAAATCCATTAATCAAAGTATTTTATTTCTCATATCAAACACCCCCTTTCGTAACTTCTGACATTTCAATAATAATTTTATATTGAAAGAGTTAAACATCTTTCAGTAGATCATTAGCTAAAAAGAATTTCTTAAATCCATTTTCTGTAATAACCAAGATACTTGGAGAGGGAAGGAGGAGTAGAGGGAGTTGTGGTTAGTTATGATGTAAACCTGGTTTTGCTGCTGGAATCAGCAGGAATTTTGCCCTTAATTTCAACGGTAGAAGAATCAAGCTAACTTTGTTGCAGCTAAATTAAACAAATCAGCACAAATACTTAGAGCCCACAGGATTAAAAAAGGCCATACAAAATTTGAAGTCTTCTTTTTTGTAAAAAAAAGAAAAGGTAATTGCAAATAATCAAGACATTTTTGCACATAGATATGCAAGAGTCCAAAGTCCATTGAGGTCAACTGAAAACTCTTCTGCATTTCAGTGAAATTTGTATCAGGTCTGCTAATTATGTAACTGAGTAAGATGCTAGCGCTAGTGCCCAATTAAAAATGTTAAAACAGTATTTATAAGGCTTTTTTTTTCTACAATAAAATGTAACAGTGTAATTGAATATCATTTCCAGAATACACCAAATTACTGTATTTTATAAGCCTTATGAATTGTCTTGCATCTCATGCTAGCCATTAATGCTAGCACTAATTGTGAGTAAGGCAAAATAACAGTGCTTTTTGTTTTGTTTCATTTTCTTTGCCATGTCTCAAATGACTATGCAAGTGTCTAGTAGAGCCTATGGCAAATTTCTCCTTGACTTCATTGGAAATAGGATCCAGTCCAAGTTACGTGAAACATTTTACGTTGCACAGACCAGCAAGTTCCTCCTGCAAAGAAAATGAAACGAGCAGGCATTTGGCATGTATTTGCTATTCCCACATACCATTTCTTAATGTTTAAAAGCTCTTTATTCTTAATTTCATAGTCTGACAAATATTCAAATATGTATTTGCAAACTGCATTTGAGATACACAGGTTCTAAAAGAAAGATTTTAAATAGTGAGATTCAGTTTTCTTCTTTGAGATTGTTATTTTTTACTGCCAGATCCTTTGCTCACTCTAATTATTTTGATGTGCAATACTAGAAAGTCTAACTTTCTTTCCATTATGCTACAGTCTTCGCTCTTCCTGACATGCTCTAGTGTTTTCTCGGAGTCACACAGCCACAATTTAGGATGGTGTAATTCCTTGGGAACCCCTTTAGCCCTGGAAGAGGGGGAGGTGGAACTTAAAATTTAATTTTGACAAAAAAAAAAAAAGAGTTTCAGTTTAAAGGAATTGTTATGGAAAATTTTCATTTAGCTTCATGAGCAATGGGCAGCCACACCTGAATTCAAACACAGAGTTATTTCCTGTCATTTTAAAAGGATGCTTTATTCTTTCTGTTCATTTAGTCCCCAGGTTATTTAATGGCTTTTTCTTAATATTAATTATGACTTATACATTAAATTTGTTGTGGAAATTAAATACAAACAGTGAAATCACTGTGAGAATGCAAATCCACCATACAGCATTTCTGCAGTTCTCTCAATCATCTGGAAGACCTAAGAAGCAAAAGACTGTAGCATCCTGTAGTAATTTACAAGCAACTTCTTTGTACATCCTGGGTCTCCTTTCACACAGCCAGTTTGGCTTTCCAGTGAGGAAGAGGAAAAATAAACCTCCTATGTGGATCAGAAATGTAATTTTGAGCCTGCTTTTGGCACATAACAAAAGACATCAGCACAGACACAGGTTTCGAATTTGTTCTACAGGGCTAAAGAAAACAAGATAATGCAAGTTCTGCTGTAGTCTTTAGAACTTGCATTGTTCAGAAACTAGCCATTTGTGACTGCTTTAGAATATGAATTTAAAACAGATTTGCCTACGCTAGCCACTTTGATTTACTCCTGTGCAACTTTACAATGATACCAGAAGACAATATATCACAGCCTTTTAGCCATTTGCCTTGATCCAAGCACATAACCAAACATTTTTTATTTTGCTTACAGAGAATATGTCGCAAGTGGCATATATTCCTTTAGAACCAAATCTCCCATGCAGCAAAGGAGATTTAAACATGAACATAATTTTCAAGTACCTGAATAATGCTCTTAATTCACAGGACAACTTGTGTTTAAAGTGAAAAACTAGATTAGCCATCTTTCTGAATAAAACCCCAAATATACAGGAACTGATGTACTCTGTCTTATGAATTTAGTAGTATATTAAAACTTTTAAAATGATAAATACCATCAAGCAAATGAAAAGAAATACCTTCTTAGAGCCAGAGAAAGAGATAAAGAAACCAAAATAATAAAAGTGATCTGTATTGCTTGTATTGGTAGACTAGACTCTTGAACCTACTGAATTAAGCAACAAAATCCTTAATTACTTTCCCTCATTAATTTCTGCTTTCTCAAAATTGTACATATTTCCAAACTTTACAATTGCCCGTCTGTCATTCCAACTCAAAAAATTGTGAGTTTTTGCACTTTACTATTTACTTGATGTGCAGGCCAAGAGACAGCTGTCCACACTTCATTTTCCTTGTGGAATCTGACATGCCACCGAACAATAAATTATGCAACACTTAGAAAAGAATACGATTCTGGAAGATAAATATACACTGCAAGCAATAAATAATTTAAGGCAATACCTTGATATGGCAAACTAATCCCTAATTGGATCAGTAATCTTATGTTAGATACATATATAAATATGTAATTTTTTTTCCTAATTAGTCAGCAGCAGTCTTCTTCAGGGGAAGCTCTGCTTAGTGTGCTAAGCAAAAGACATCCTTAGCCATGAATCAAGTAGGTATGTTAATGATGGATAGCACGGTGGCATCTGGATAGACCATGAATTGTTGCCTTTTTTTTCTTTCTTTTTTTTTTTTTGACTCACTACTCATCCCTTCATTACTACAATTTTATACTAATATAACAATGTTATTTTCAAAGGCCCTAAACTTGCATAAATCTCATGAAGTTGAACAAACAGAGGATTAATTGCTATAATGCCCTAAAGCTGAAGTTCATAATGTAAAATATACTCCACTCTGAAACCCCTGGAATTCATTAAAGAAAATGTTATGCACTGTAGCTGTAGTAGACTGAATGTTAATCTAATGCATATGCTTTGGGGAATGTCCACTCATACATAAATTCTCAGATGAAATATTTGAAAGCATTAATATAATCTTGGACAGCAATATTCTTCTAGATCTTAAACTGTTCAGTTTGAGGTTTTAAGAAACATATGCATTAGGGAACCATATAAATTTTTGTTGAGTTTTAGCTATAAAAACAGTCTTCAAAAAAAAGGCATTCTAAAGGGCTACACATTCTGAAATGTTACATGAGCCTCAGTGAATCAGCAAATGCAGAGAGCACTGTTCTACTTAAATGAACGACAGAATACATTTATGGAACAGTCATGTTTCCTGGAAAATCATGATTAACATCAGCTTGTTTTTGAACTCTTTGCTTTTGCTCTTTTTAGGCTTGGGAGATGAAAATTTACAGTAGAAACATGAGTTTGTTCAAAGTACATATAATAGCTTAATAGTCTGATCGAATGAAAAAAGGAAGAATCCCCAATTAAAGTGGGATGTTACCATATTGTTATGTTGTGTTACCATATTTTCAATTGGAATCATAACTAGGCTTATTATTATTACTATTATTACTTTATGCCCCAATTTTCAAGGACACCAAATGCAATGAAGCATCAGATGAAGAGAACAGAAATTGCACATTACTGAAATCATGGCTAAACAACAGATGCAGATAATAATGTAACAATGCTCCCTGACTGGTTTAACAGCATTTGTTCAATATTTGATTTTTCCTTTTTTTGATTATCATTGAGTAATGCATGTTTTCATGAAACTAGAGATCATATCCTCAAGATCTTGCTCTTGCATGGTAACAGGTGGTTCAGAGCCTATAATTTGACATACTATTCTAGAACTATTTTCACCACGTGCGTCTATCTACACTGAAACTCAACTTCCATTTTACTGTCAAGTCATTCAGCCTTATAAGCTCATACTGTAACTTTTCAGCCCTCTCCTTGCTATCCTGAAAAGCCTAGTATCCTTCAGGAATTATTTCACCTCACTGTTCATCTCCATTTCCAGTGTATTTATGAGTATGCTGAACAAAAATTGGTCTTAGCAGAGACCTCTGCTGAACTCCATCAGTGACCACTGCCCATGACTGATTCACTTCATTAAAAGCTTTCAGTGAGGGGCTTCATTAAACACCTTCTTAGATATCTACACAGACAATATCACCTGGTTCACACTGTTCTCAGAAGTGTTGATCTTGAGAAAGATAACCCACAAGTTTGTAAGGCGAGATTTTCCTTTACAGAAGCCCTCTCAAACAGATCATATTAAGTCAAGTTTCCATAAGTTTCAGCCTTTATTATGAATTTATAACAGAACTCTGCATAGAACTTAAAGCACCCAATAAACACTAACAAAGTAGTATTTTCAAATCCAACAGGTAAATGCAGGGCTAGTGAGACAAAGAAAGAAATGTAGAGTCAAATAACGCTCATCCTTTTCATAGCTCTATTGACCTGAGTTATAAATGAAGGGATTATTATTTTATTATTCCGCTAAAATGTTGGGTTCAGAAAAACAGAAATTTCTTCCTGCTGTTTTGACACTTTTCACAGATACAAATGGACTTATAGGACACAAGCTGCAAACTGGCACTCGTGCACTCCTCATCTACTTTCAGGCTACCCTACCTTGGAGACAGGAAAAAAGAGTACGTTACACCCTCTACTTTGCATGTCAAATCTCAAAGATGAGACAGAAGTAAAACTGTCCTCGACATTTTCACATAGATGTGCAGTTTAACTGTCTTCCACTCACTTTGCATTTAAACAGGAATATTTTCCTTTAGCAGACTATAGAGGAAAACTAATCTCCCAGGCCCATCCATAAAGACTCCCTATAGACCAAAGTTAAACTGAAAAATATGTATCCCCATCATGGCATTCCTAATGTAGAGGATGCAGTTATAATTGGTATTTATATTAAGGGCTACATTACATTAAGGGCTACATTTACAAAGATATTTGTAAAGGTATTTAATTCTCTCCAAATTCAAGAATTAGCACCTATACATACCTAGAACACCACCCTATAGGCCAAAATGGGAAAGAGAATTTGATTGTTAGATGCCAAACAACAATCACATGAGTGCCCAAAAATTCCTGATCCAAATGTAGAACAAAGATCAGCAGTAAGTTGAAAAAAGACAGGCCTTAGTGTCCTCCTAATGAGTGTTTTCAGCTTTTCTTTCCTTTAAACCATAAGTCATTCAACTAAGTAACTATAAAGGGAACTCAAGAGGTATACAAAGACAACTAGTGCTAACAGAGCCACAAACCAGAGTCCTGGGGGCAGGCAGCAGTTTCACATTTATAGAGCAACTTATTGCAATTTATCCTGTCTTAATGAAACCCAGCTCATTATGTATCTTATTCAAAGTAAAAATGCACTGCTGCAAGGGACAAGGAGCAAAGCACATGAGCTTTGGAAGATGTGGGGTTCGTGTTGGTCACAGCACAGAGGTGTGGTAACCATGTGGTGCACCTCGTGGACACTCCAAAAATACTGCCGGAAAAACCATCCAGGAGAGCAGGGAGCACGAGGCAAGTAGAGCATTCTCACCGTGCGCTTCCGCAGCACGGAGCAAAGAGGCAGGTATGGCAACAACGTGAAAATCAGGGGATTGTAGGGGAAATTCCAGGCGTGCTTGGAAATGCAAGCTGTGCACGTGAGTGAAGGGCTTTCTGCCCTTTAGTAATTATAACGCTAATAGACGCTACAGTGAAATACAATTGCCTCCAAAAAATGGGCTTTGTAAAACTTACCATATGGTTTTACCACTGCGAATAAATTACAAGTTTGCAAACCATCTCAGACCAAAAAACAAAAAAAAAAACCACACCTTTGACAGATTTATTTTTTGTCTACAGCAGCAGCAAAAATCAGCCTCTATCCAACTTCATTCAGAAAATTCAAATCGCAAGGCCAGTGCCTGCTGTCCATCCAGTTTGCTGTGAAGCAGTACACATGCAGCAGCCCTTAGCTTCTCATAAGCACTGTAAGAACTGTGTGGTGGAAAATAAAGAATGTCTTGTGCTTTTAAAGACCTTGCATGAACACAAAGCCTAAGCTACAATCCTGCTCCTGTAGTTACAGTCGTAGCTAGACTAGTCTGTCAGTAATGCTTAGCTGTCCCTGATACAGGAATTTCATCTCGAATGTAAGTTTGAAATATAATTTACTTGCCTCTTCAGTGCAGCACATTGCATGAGATTTAAGATTTTTTTTAAAATAGACACATTCTCTTAAAAGGGAAGAATTCCATTAGAAATCTCTCATTTCTCTTGACAAACACTGTAAATCTAAGTGCAAATACTGCACTTGGCACCACTAAAGACTATCTAGTAAAAAACTCAGCACATGGAAATGAGAATTATCTCACTAAATAATGACACCAACTTCCCACCTTGAACTGCTGCTTATGTCCGTACATCAGGTTGTGTCACATCTCACAGAGCTACTGAAAGTGGACAGTGGATCAGATTGGTGGATTCAGTCCCAAATTCACAAAATATTTTTTACCTCGGCATGTTACAGTTAGGAAACTGTAGCTTGAAGCTTATGCTTGCTCCATGTTACTGAATGCTCTGCTGCAATTTCCTTTGGCATTTAATCTTCCTGCTTGATATTTAGTTGAAGTGCTAAAATCTTTGTAGATAAATAATTTTATAGGGCAAAAGCTAAAAATAGAAAAAGAGAGAAAAAAAGATTAGGTTGCCTAGAGTATGGTTTAAAAACTAAATTAAATTGCTCCAAATGTGATCACACTTTTGTCTCTGTATATTCCACAATTAATTTGGAAGCCCTAGGTCAAATTTCACGGCGAAATAGTTGTCCAAAAGATTAATTGTAAATAATAGTAAATGTCTAAACAAATATATTCCAGGAAGGTTTGTGACAACAGGTGCTTGAAAAGAAAAAGCCCTTATCTGACTGCAGTTTAGTAATTAATTAGATGTCAGAGAATTCTTACACTAATTCTGAGGTAGAAGATTGGAAAGAAAAAGAGAGAATAAGAGAGGAAGAGAGAGAGAAAAATGAATACACAAATTTCTCAACCTAGGACAAAGCTAAATTAGGAGCTAGAACTTATTAGACTACAAACTTGACTCACAAATATATGTTTGAAAAATGATCATACGCAGAGTTGCCACCAGGAATTTCAGAAACAAAGACGTAATCTGGACATACTGCATCATTTTAGTTTTATACCAAGCAGACTGAATTTTACCTGGATGTTTAGTTAATTCTAGCAACTCTAGTGATAAAGAGGTTTTGTATCATTCTGAAGGAAAATTATTAATTCCTAGAAATAGGAATAGGTCTATGAACTGGAGTGGGACATAGGCAAATAAACCTGATTGTACGCAGTAAGACTAACATACTGCTTATTACTAGAACTACTAAAAATAAGCAACAAGACCCTGCATTCTATCATGAAGTCAGAATAAAATACCCCCTTGCCAAGGAGGGAGTCCACTGAGTCTTAGACTTGCTTTTCATATTCCAAAACCTATAATGTTTTACCTGAACTGGACTCACAAACCTCTCCTCCCCTGACCCCTGGATTGCTTCACTTCTAGTCTAGTGGCACTATTTCTGCTGCTGGAAGTGTTTTTTCCTATTGAAATGATAGAAAAGTATTTGTTCTGCTTGCCCTGCCACTACCAAAAATGTGCAATTTGTGAATCTTCAGAAAATCTCCACTTCATATACATGTAATGTTCCTCTAGGATTCATTATGGAGATGGAATGACTAACTGTTCACAAAAACACTACTGAGTAAACTTTGGAGTTTTGAAACCCTAAGATCTCTTCCTAGAAGGGATTAAAACTTCCAGTTTTTACACAGAAGAATTTTACTCCATCATATTTTGTTCTCATTGGATAGCTGTTATTTTTGTTACAGGAGTAATTTTACGGTGTTAATATAACCATTTTTTTCCTTCATTTTACTCCATGTTTCTTATCCTCTTCTTTTCTTCTTTCACCCTTTTTTTCCTTCATCTTCCTTCCTTCCTGGGCTTTTTGATACTTTAGCAACATAAGTCAAACTAAGGCAATGGCAAAACAACCTGTGGAAACTAACACTGTTTTTGCTTGCATACTATTTGAAAAAGAGCTTGTGACGTCTTACTTTCCTTGATAATTATTCAGTCATCCAAATGGTCCAGAGATCATGCATGTTTGCAACAGTATTGTTTTTAGCCGTCCATTCTTTCTTCCAGTCACAATGATATTTAGATGAAGACATGTTTAGAAACATAAATTTTCTAACTGAAAAAGAAACCCGACTTCATAGAGAATGATATATATCCACCATTTCTTTGTTTGGAGAGTTCTCTTTTATCACAGCCCACTCTTTTTCCTCCAATCTTCCACTTCCTTGCTCATTTCCTTCTCATCATTTTTCCTGGGCACTAGGTAAATATTGAGACAAGCCACTCCGCACTGTCAAAACTAACACAGTCCCTTATGGGTTTTATCCTGTCATTAATTGAAGCAGATGTTTAAAAAGATACAAACACTAGTTGAAACGCTTTTTGTGGCTGAAGAAATTCAACTGGAAGAAATTAAAGAAATTAAATTCTCCCCTCCTCCTCTCCCCCGTTTTTTTAGTGATCAATAACCAAGACGGCTGCAGGCTTCCTCAACTAGACCTCTGTAAGAGTTTCTCCTTCCTAGGGAGGCCCTCCAGATAAAACTGATGGCACAAATTAGCCATATATACTTTTCCCTGCCATAAGGAAATCTGTAAAAACCTTTCCTGTAACTCCGTACTGTTAACTTGCCGACTCTTTGCATGGCTAGAATATCATATGGTCTATTTGCTTGCACCTGCCAGCCACCAGGAGTAAAGTCAACCTTTTATTTTTAGTCCTTAAACTCTAATCCCAACTACAGACACAAAGGACTCTTTGCCTCCTCTAACCCAATGAGAGACACAGAGAGGGGTGAAAAATAGAGCCACATGAACTCACAGAAAACCTCCGAAGTTTTCTTTACTCTGACAAGCTGAATATCTTCACAAAGATAGTTCTGAATCCTACTGTAAACAGAATTCTTCAGCTAAGCACCAACACATGTATATAATTTCCTTTTCTTAGAAGCAAGAAAAGAAATCGTCATGCAAATGACTTCCATTTCAAGTATAAAAGGACAGTTCCATGCCCGCAATGGTATTATACACAATTTTATAATAAATTGCTTTTTATATAAAAAACATAGAAGCTAAAACTGAAAATTCATGTTGAGGGTCAAAGTGTCACAAAAACACTCTGTTCATTCAGAAGGGACAGCTTTCTCAACTAAAAAGGTTCATTCCTCATTTTTTCCCTGCAAAGGGAACATGAAGTCTCATTATACATGTTTACACTCGATACCGTCATCTCTCTTAACAGAATTACAAGCAGGCATCAGAAAATAGAGAATACCAAAGTGGTGACCTGAGATCCCACTATTTTAGGATCCCACTGACTTTAGGAAGTGTTGGATGAAGTCACCAACTGTCACCATGATCTAAGATTCATGATGTCTGTTCAAAGTACCACTACCTGAAGACTCCAAAAGAGAGAGAGGAAAAACAGAAAGTTCAACCGCTCAATAAACTGATCTATTGATGCTGCAGAATATTATTATACATATAATACATATCTTTCCTCTAGATATCTCAGAAAATAAAATGGAAATTTAGAAGCAAAATTGTATTTTCCACAGAGAGTAAGAACAGAAGTAGGCATTCTGATCACAGCTTCTTCAGTGTCTGAAATTTCAGCATTCAAATCTCTCTCTTGTGCATAGTATTAATTCAGATCACCATATGACGGTGCCATGAAGCAACATGATCAGAATTTGATCATTCTCTTCATCAAGGACCTCACATTTTAACATATTAAAACTATTAACATGGCTCCATTCTAAAGATAAATAAGAGTTTCTAGACACAACAGCAGCATTTTGTTTGCATAAATGTTTTTTACTGAATCTGAACAGCATTTGAAAACCATATATTCTTTGTTTAATGTTACTTGCCAAGAATGAGAACACCACTTGGGCTACAAGCTTAGTTACATCATTACTTAAGAATGAAATGATTTTCCCATTTACTTAAAAAAAACCCTGAAAGCTATATAATGTTCAAAAAGGAAATCCTCACAGTCTGTTCCAGCATGTACATTTTATTTTTAATAACTTACATTTCCTAATGGATATATATCTTTTACTTTTGGAGAGATCACACAGATTCATATAGAAGATAGTGTTCAGAATTCTTTTTTTTTTTTTTTTTTTTTCCTGTGCACAGCAGAAGAAAGAAAAATGCAAGCTTTCCAGAAGTTACAGGAAAAGATAAAAACATATGCACTATGTACTGGATTAGACCAGTGGTCCATGGACTGTAAGATCCTGCCTTTGACAGTAACTTGTACTGTCTGCTTCAGGGGAAAGTATGAGAAAGACATAACAGGCACCTTTGAAGGATGCTGCCCACAGCTGTATTACCTTCCCGCCACTGAACTACTAGCTCCTGAGCCAGCAAAGCACTTAAGTGCATACCAGCTTGAAGCATGCCTGGAACGTACCCAGGCATGTTCTTATGTGCTTCAGGGATTTCTCAGATTGTGGTCTTAACTGGCTTAAGCCCTGAAACAGGACTGCACACATAATTTTCACACCATAGCCAATGTAGTACTATAGATTCTCTTTTAATCATACAAATATTTTTAATATATTATTTCATCAAACCATCTCAATGATTGATTGCACCTATAAATGTATCTCGTGTATTTTTGTATCCTTCTCAGGCGACATAAAATCTTCAGTTCTTCTGCCTTAGCTATCTTTATAATTTGAGGCAATTATCAATTCTCATGTGTTGAAAGTAGGGTTGTGAAATAGTTACCTTCTCTTTTCAAATTTCAAATGAGCACGGAAAGTAGGAATAGGCCTGTCTTCGTATTTATTTACATTATTTTCCATTATTCTCATTTTGCAAATTTGAAATTAAACTGGAGAAAGCTTAAGAATTGTTCTCATGGTCCGAGAGGAAATCTGTGGCAGACCAAAGATATGTAATCATTGTCTCCAGTGTTCTGAGCTATTGCACAGACCTTTTTTATGAGAGTTAAACCTTTTTTTTTTTTTTCCTTCTCATTTCTGCAGTCACTCATATATTTCTTTAGTTTTACTGTTGTTTAGATTTACTGTTTTTGTTTGAGGGTGGTCAGAGCCAAGCATTATGTTTTAGATCATATATTATTGAGTTATATAATAACATTTTAACTTCCTCACTCTTTTTTTAATGTGTTAACCTATTGTTTGTTTTTGGTCAGTGTCAAACAATGGGTAAAAACTTTCACCCTTCAACAGTGCATAGGAACTTTCTCTACTTATATAGCTTTTCTTTTTTTTTTTTTTTTTGAGCAGCTACAATTTCTAATCAATAGGTTTCATTGTTCCTTATAAGATGTCTTTCAGTAGATCTATCTATTACCATTCCACTTACTGGCCTGAGTAGTAATGCATTTTTTGTACTTACTATTGTATGTAAACATTTCCTAATGTGTCTTCTGTTTTTATTTTCTAAGGTAACCAGCAGAGATCTGGACTGCAGAAGTATGACATTAATGCTATGTCCATGCCTCAATGGGACTCGCTTGGTTTTCTAAGAAAATCAGACTTGCACAACCACATTTCCCAGATCGGCCATCTCACTTCCCTGCTTTCTCTCCCCAGTAGCACATTGAGTCTCTTGCCAATTTTAACCAGAACAGTAGAGGGCAAAGTTGTCAAATACAAATGCCATTCCATTGCGCAAGTTTGGCTGGGAGAAAGAAGGAAAAAAAAAAAAAACCCAAAAGGTAATTAGCCACTTAGGGAAAAGGATGCAGCAGGAGCTCAACAGTTCAGTTGGACGTGGCTGGCTAGAAGCAAACTTGTAGCTCTGAGCTCTGCAATACTCCAACTTCTAGCTCTGCAGAACTGGTAAGTTTATGATAAGTTTAAATAACTGTGGCCAGACACAATACAGTCTTTCAGTGCTTATTACAGCATTGGTGAAGGAGACTAAGACCCTCTCCCCCTACAGTTCTTTGGTATTTTGAGCTAGACTAGGTTTATTTAGCAGAAAGGCAATATATACCTTCTTAACAAAGGTCACATCCCCAGAAGAGAAAAATCCGTATTATTTCTTTAGTAACCTTTTGAGCCTTGCAGATGGAGGCCAAATTGCAAAGCAGCTGTTTTCAATGGGTTGGGAAAGGATGCATGTTTCACCTCTTTACATCTATTTTTATGATTTTTTTCAAGTTCTCATAACTTCACAGAAAACTTTCCAGAAAACATGTTCTTTATCTGTATTTTTTATGTCTACACAGAGCTCTGCTAATTAAAAATGTGTAGCAGCAAGAACAGGTTCTTAAGCTTTTAAAAAGAAGCTACACGTTATACAACAGAACCTTCTTTTTCCCACTAAAGCTGGTAGCACTCATGTTCGTTCTGTGGCTTTTTACACTTTTTTTTTTGTTTTGTTACTCTATTGCCAATTACTCATTGTTTGGATCTGTCTCTTACTCTTTCCAAACAACAGTTACATCTATCTAAGAAGGATTGTAGCTGCTTTTCCCTCTATTTGTATCTTCACCTGATCACAGTTTTTTTTCCTCCATTTCATTTGGACAGTCTCATCAAGACCATTCTCCAAATATTTCCTTCCTTTAGTTTATATAAAATATGAAGGTCTTATGCACAGTTTAGGGGGGGCAAAAAGAGCAAATCAAGCAACAGGTAGAGATACTGGATGAAGTCTTGGCCCTACTTAGTAGTTAGGTTTTCACCTACTATATACCTTTTATATGTGCACATGTATACACTGCCAGAATTCACTTGCCTGAACTATAGACGTTCTTCATTTTTAAAGGACTAGCATGCACCCTACCAAGCCTTAATGCAGTTCTTAGAAGAAATGTGCTCTTTCCTAGCTCTTCAGCCTTGCACCAGCTGTCTAACACTTGGCACAATCTCTCATTCTTTAGGCACTGAAACTCTCAATGAAAACCATTTTCTTTGTAGAAGGAAGCGTATGATCTCTGTAGGAACGAGCTCTATGGCTGGCCATCCTTCCAGAAGCCCAGACTTTTCTTATGAATCACCAGGAGCTAAACAGATGGCTTTGAAAATTGACTTTCATTTATGTGAATATGTATGCATGTGCATGCATATGTTACACACTCATGCATATACGTAAGTAGTAAGCTAGAAAAACTGATCCACTGTAATTTTAGTTATCCTGAGTCCTAACAGTGTACTATGAAGGTAAAAATGCAGTATTTCTACACCCGAATCTCCCAAGAATTCACAACTCAAACTTACCAGTGCTTCAGCAGGAGCGTGAATCTGTGAAATGACAGTGGATCCCCCTGCATGTCACAAGGCAGACAACATTTTCTAGAGAGATGGTCTGAAAGGAAAATGCTCTAAGTTGACTTAGATAACTGCAGAATCCGGAGGATTCAGACTGGAGAGCCTTGCTGGATCACTAAGAGGCAAATAGGCAAAATAAACTGCAGTTATTATGTTACTGTACAGCTTCTAAACACTGACACTTGTCATATACTATAGTATTAAACTGGCCACCAGCTTCATTGTTTTATCATCCATCTTTCAACTCTTTCTCTTAGTCATTCTGAAGCTAGAGCAGTGCTGCAGTCCTCAAGTATTCCAACTAACTTTTATGACATCTGTGTTTTATTAACTCATCACTTCATTGTCTGTAATAAGATTAAAAGAGCAAATACTTTAATTTTACTACTAGAATCTTTCTTTTAAAAACTGGTAACATCTTTATATAGCTGCATGTTTCTTTTGGTCTGTTTTCCTGCATGCGTAATTTTTTCCAACCTTCCCTTCCTTCCTAGCATTTTAAGTTAAGGAAATAGTATGAATTAACTTCTAATTGTATTGACAGGGGAAAAAAAAAAAGTCATAGAAAATTTAATAAAGCTCCAAGTTGAGCAATTTTCATCATTTTATTGCAGAGTCATAAATAGCTAGTAATTACAGCATAATTTTTTAATACCTTTCAAGCATCTCTACAATAGCTAATACTCTTCCGTTCTGTAACAAGTTTTGTTTCAAGTTTGTACAAAGATGATGCATCTAGATCCTCAATAATATTTCCAGTCTCTTGTATTATTGCAAAATGGCATAATTAGATTAGAGCATGTATTTTTTACAAAAGAATTACTTAAAAGGAAATGGAGACTGCTGGCCTTTGGAGCCTTACACAAGTATTCTTTTTTGCTGTGTTAACTGCAGTTGCGCAATTTTTACTATGACGTCCAGTGACTGCTGTTTATTTTCTGTGTTTTTTTTCTGTGGTTTCTTCTACAGATGAGATTTTTGAGACTTCTTCTGTAAAGAATTATGAGGGCTAATAAGTAGCCACAGGAATTAGATTTCTCAGGGTCAAGATTCTCTATAAATCTGCTAAGCAGCACTATATCTGAATCAGAACATCCATAGCAACAGTAATTCTAATAATAATGTCATCCTTTCCTGAGCAATAAATATCTTAGACAACTACTTTCTCTCTACACATTACTAAAGTAACGCATGTTTTTAGGACTGAAACAAATATTTATTCACGTGGCATTCACTCTTCATGACTAGTCTGCTGTGTACATTAATCAGTCCCTCTGGGTAGTAGCTAGTGAAGAACCATGGCATTAAACTGCACTAAGGAAGATTCTTCTGAAGCTTATTGCAAATATATATATGTATATATATATGTAGTAAGTAAAACTCGGTAAGGTTTCTGTCTGTGCAGTACAATCCCATTTAATAATTCTTGTAATAAATCTAGGCAAGGACAATGTCTTTGGAAAAATACTTGAAATCAACAAAAAGTACTGTTAAATCCTGACAAATAATTCAAAGACTCACATTAAAAACAGCCATGAAACGTATGTCAGCAGCAATAGAAGCTTACAGTGAGCTGTAGTGATAATGTAGCTAATATAAATATGGCTAATACAGCTATTGTAACTTAAAACCAGAAACTTTAAACAGCATTTAAGTGTTGAATACATCCAATTTAGATAAAATTAGAAATAAAATGGAAGGACTTGCACAAGAACTTTATGATATAGAGTGAAGGGGAGACAAAAGGGAAAGTGAAGCTTAATACAGAAAAATATGATGTGAGTTATAGTATAGAACTCTATGAAACAGTCATCTCAGTGCTCAACCATGGCCAAAGAAGCAAAACAAATGGTAGGCATTAATAGGAAAAACGGGATAAAACAGAAAATATCATTATGAAATAATCTACATACTTGAACACACTTCATGTACAATCTGCATACTTCTGACCCCCTCATCTCAAAAAGAGTATCATAAAAGTAGAAACTTACAGGAATGGGTAACAAGGGTTGAGAAAGCTATGGACAGCTTTTTGAGGAAGAATATGTAAAACTATCTGATTCTTCAGACTAGACAGACAGAACTGTGATATGACCGAAGTCTAAAAAAAAAAAAAAAAAAACAGAGAAAGGTTTCTCTTCTTTCTAAATATATAAATAAATAAAATCAACAGACATCAAACGAAGATAGAAGATGGCAGGTTCAAAAACAAAACAGAAAAATATTCTGCTTCAAACAATACCCAAACTATAGTTGTGTTGAGTCTGCCACAAGATATCCAGAATGCTAAATCTATGTGGATTCAAAAGATGTAACTCTTCTATGACAATTACTAAATGCAGTGACATCACCTACGGTTCAAAAAGCTCCTGAAACACTTTTCTGGAAGGTGACAGGAGCACTCCTGCTATCACAGAGAGGATGCTCCCTCAGCTGGATCACTAGTCTCTCCCATTTCTTAGTCTGTCTTCTGGGAAAGGAAATGGAAGAAGCATAAGCACCATAGCAACTACTATGACTGCAAAGGCTTTGAATTCATCTTACTTTGATACGGTAGAATATTATACAGTTATATATAATATTACGCACTTTGAACTGTCCTAAATATCCAGATATATAAACACATTTCATTTTTATATACATATATATATATAGTTAGCTACCTCATGTTCCAGTGAAACATAGTAAGATTTACAACAGTCCGTTCTAAAAACACTATTAAAAGACAAAAATATCATTAAAGAAATGGTTCTTTGTGCAGTGCTTGAACTGCTTCAACTAAACAGATTTCAAACCAGCATCACTAAAAGTTTCATGACAGGTGATTATACTATCCATAAAGGGACATTAATACTAAGACAGCATAAACCTGCTATTTAAGCAAATAAACCATATTACTATAAGGCACTGTTATTACACTGTAATTGGATCCACACTATGGGCTGTTCCAACCAAATTATTCTAGTAAAAAGCTGAAATACTTCAATCCCCTTAGCACATCAGTCTGTAGACATTAAAGACCTAAAAACAGGCCCAAAACTATTGATTGCCACAAGAATTCATATAATTTCCTTGAGTCAGATCTCTGCTCCAGATTTAGGATGACGAAATTCCTCAGGGCAGGGAACAAATTCACTTAACATACATTGATAGCTTCTACAAAGGCACAGTAATTTTGTTTTTTTTTACTTTTCCTGAAAGTACAACCACCATTACCTTCCTCCTCAGCATCATAGACACAGTGTGTTATGTGTATCCTATCAAGACCATTTTAATTTTTACCTCCCCTTTTATGTTCATTTATAGATCCAATCTTCTTTTTTGCTACATGGATCTTGTCTACAGCAGAACTAGAAGCAAATACAATGATATGAGTGAAATTACATGACAGCCTATAGGTAGTGACCTACAGATGAAAATTAATACTTGCCTTTGCAGCATGGAAATAACTGTCAATGTTTAATATATAGTGAGATTTCTGCTGTGCTTATTTAAGTCTAAAATGTGATCACAGGTCTGTTTAATAAAAGCTATGGTTCCTCAGCAAAAGTGAGCAATACAAAACATTATTTCATAAATAACAAAAAAAGTCTTGGCAAATGATGCAGAAAGAGAAGTACAGTTTAAACTCATAATCTTTGAAAAATGAATGGAATTAGATATTGTTGAAAGGATATCATAAATGTAACTCAGGAAACATAGAGCAACATTAAAGAAGAGGAGAACATGAGTACACAAAGCACAGAATACTCATTAGCCTTGCAAATCAGGTAAATTTAGCTTTCATTAATATCCCTGAATTTAACCATTTTAGAAACTTATGTTTTCATCTTGTGTTTATACAAAGATCAAACTCATGCTTGCTTCCCTTCAAAGATGAAAAAAAAAAAAAATCAGAGTCCATCTATAACATAATACGGCTATTCAAAGAAGTATAAAGTTTAATATGAAAATGCCTCTACTATGAACTTACTCTTCCATAGTTCCTCCAGGAGCAAACAAAAAAAACACTTTTCACAAATATAACATACACGATTTTGATTTATTTTTTAATGAGCAATAGTTGCAAGAAGTAGCAGAATATTGGACTCCAATTCAATCACTGTAATTTTTACATTTTTCAAGATTATTAATCCAAAGTATCAGTAATGCAGAGAACTGATAGTAACAAAATTCGAAATATGCATTTAAACATGTTACGTACTGATTGCCATTTTCCTCCCTTAAAACAAATCATACCCCTTATCCTGATGACTTCAATAAAACTCCATGAAGAGCATCTAAATACGTGGATGATTTTGTAGTACCAGCACCAGTCAAAGTAGTACCAGTACTGTAGTACCCGTCTAAGTAACTATACGCAAGAACAATAGTAGGAAATTGTAATAGTGAAGAGTGTGAGGAAGTTCTTATTCAGTACTCTGCAGAGAGGAGACATGGAAGGACCTTGGATAAAAGCTGAAAAAACAGACGTCCTGTTGTTCGTTACACAGACATACAGGTTAGTGCTGTTGGTGCATCTCACCACTACTTTAGTCAGGTGAGACAGACAACTGGCAATAGGCATTTTTTCCCAAAACAATAAAATCGCAAAATTAAGTTTCATTTTGCAAAATGCAAAATAAAATACATTTGCATAAAACATTTGCAGTAATGAATCAACCCTTTTTTACTTTGCATTAAGCATTTTTAGTACAACTTGATTGTTAAAATTTAAAAATCATTTGAGGTTTTTGTAATCTGAAACAGGTAGAATGCAGTATAGTTCTTATAAACTATTCTTGCAAATATTACTGACGACTTTAAAGTTTTATGCAGAATATCATAATGCCTTATCCTTCCCAGCTACGGAACTGTCAAATTCCTCAATTGCTATCTAAAGTTCATTCATAGCGTAACTGCTTTCTCTTTGGGTCTTAAGACTGATAAGTCAGTCTAACATATCAAACACAGATCAAGAACAACTTAAGTTAAATTAACACTACTACAGACAGCTTATTGTTCTGTCCTTCCTGTCCCATTTGGTGGCCTTTAAAACAAGCTGCACTCTTGCTATGGCTAACTCAATACCATTCATGGCAATATGACAAAGGTATCTCTCCACGTGTGAATCCTAGCTTCACAAATAAAGAATCCTTTGCTACCACATTAGTCTCTCGAGTATCATCCCTTCTTATCTCTTTGTAGTCTCTCTCATCACCAAAGGGGCAGTGTCATACTCTCACCTTTACCTGGCTAGAACATCCTGACTCAACTTTCCTAGCTAGCACATCCTTCAGTACCTATTTCCCAGCCCTGCTTTTCTACCTATTTTCTAT
>JAYECN011273878.1:4100-29753 GCA_035222435.1 Microcambeva ribeirae | reverse complement strand
CCCCCCCCCCCCCCGCGGCCGCCAAGCGGGGCGGGCGCGCGCGCGCCCCCCTCCGCCCCGCCCCGCCCCGCGCGCGCCTGCGCCAACGCTCCCAACGGCGCTCGGCGGCCGTTACGTTGCCGCGCGCTCGGCGGCCGTCGTGGCGGCCGTTGGGGGCGGCGGCTGCGCGTGCGCCCGCGGCCGGGACCGTCGCCCCGCCGTGTTCTTGGGCGCGCGCGTCCCGCCCTTTCCTGCTCCTCGGCGAGGGCCTGGACGTTGTTCTGCGCTCCGAGCCGGCTCGAGCGGAGCCGAGCTGGGTCGGGTGGCGCCGGGGATGCGCCGCGCGGCGGGCGGGGAGCGGGATGGAGGTGGAGGAGGCGTTCCCGCTGGTGGGGCAGATGGGGCCCTACCAGGTGTACCTGTGCGTCCTGCTCGCCGTGCTGCTCCAGGTGAGACGCTGCCTCCTGGGCGCCCGTGCGGAGGCAGTGGGGAGTAGCGGGTGGATGTGGTGTGTGGTTTGGGACTGGAGCTTGAGCTTGCTGCTGAGGATGGCTGGGGCTGGCAAGGGGTGCCCTGCTCTGGATTTGGCCTGTGGTGCTTTGCTCTGCTCCTGGGGTGAAGGTGACCCTCCCTTCCTGGGGCAGAGTGAATTTAACCAGGAAAAACTCTGGGCAAAAGACTGTAACTCTCTGTGCCCCTTTCTCCCAGGTGTGGGGAGAGCTTGCTGGATGGTGGGCTGGTTGGAGTGGGAATGCATTGGGGTTTCCATGAGGTAGGCTGGAAGCTGGGGCTTCTCTTGGAGATTTGGATGTGTGTCCTACCCAACTGAGCCTTAGGGGCCTAGGACAGTGTTGTCTAGGTTGTACATGGAAATGTTTGGAAAGCTTCAGGTGGTAACTGGCAGCTGTGTGTGCAAGAACTAAATATCTGATAAGCAGTGACTGTGCTGGTACTCCAACTTGTGTGGACTTAGCTCTTACCTTCTCTGTGAGCATCTGCACCAGGTATTTGGGTGAGGCTTTGCTGTTCTTGGGCAGTCTGCTCTGTGTTTTTATGTTGCTGTGAGGCTCAAAACTGGAATATTTGTCAGTTCAGTGGTAAAAATAGTGCCCTGGGTAACAGTGGGGTGCTTTAGTATTCAGAGACTCCGTGACCAAGTCATGTGCTCTGCCATGAGGTCATTCTTTACTTCCTGCTCGCTTCATCCTTGAGCACATGGCCAGAAGAGAAGACAGGTTGTGCTGGGGAGGTTCAGGTTAGATATTAGGAAAAAAATCTACATGGAAAGACTGGTGAAGCCTTTGAACAGGCTGCCCAGGGAAGTGGTGGAGTCACCGTCCCTGGCAGTGACAAGAAATGTGTAGATGGGGGGCTTAGGGACATGGTTTAACAGGCATGGTGGTGATGGGTTTATGGTTGGACTTGATCTTCAAGGTCTTTTTCAGCTGTAATGATTCTGTGAAAGAGAAGTTGAGAAGAGTATGTGTATCTTCATGGTCTGATCTAGGTGTAAGGTATAGTTTGAATTTGACAGAAGTCTGTTTTTACTCCATTTTAACTCTTCAAAAACCCAACTGTAATGAATGCAGCTGGGCTGATGAATACAGGATTACTGTTGCTATAGAAACATGCCAGCTGGGATGGAGAATACTCAGCAGCTCCAGGAAGAGGAGGACTGAAGTGTCCCTCTGACCAATATCTTGTGTGCAATGAAGAACTTTTCTCCTGTGCTCTCTCCTGTCACCTTGGGGACTGACTAATTATCAGAAGCCAAATTGTAAGAAACATGATTAGATGCTCCAAAAGTACAGATCCCCAGTTGTGTCACTTGTGGAATACTTGTGGAATCTTGTGGTTGTTTGTCAGCTTTGTTCTGCAACTTTGTACCTTTTCTCTCTGATTCTTTTTTTTCTTGAACTTATTTAGATTTTAACACTGGGCACCGTTTAAAGCTGGCTCTGCTAGAAAACTGGCTGTACAACTTTTGCATGATAACTATTGTCTCTCTGACCTCAAGTTCTCAGGTCTTTTGTTTCTAGTGCTGCTCATGTTCCAGAACAAACTGCATGCAGGACAATTGTTCTGTATTCCTGGAGTTTAAGTAATCTGGTTGATTTGTTCATATATGTAGTTGTAATAGATTAACTTGCCTTTTTGATGAGACAGGTAAATAGAAGTATCTTTGTAAATGCACTTTTAACTCCAATGAACTGTGAAGAAACAAAGAACAGGTGCAGATCTGTCTTTTCTTTAGGTGCTATCTTTAATCCTTGATTTTTACTGATGCTTATCATCCCCTGAATGATATGCTTTGTATGCTTCACATCCCTTTAGGTACTGGAGTTTGCAGAGGATTTACATATGAAGTTTCTTGCCATTCAGTGGTTCCTGCTTGGGTGGTTGATTGCTTTCTGCATTCCTTAAATGGTGCCAAGTTGCATACAACAGTGCAGGCAGGTGCCATGACCGGTGTTAGCCTTCTGACTGCATTTTCATACGTCTTTGGAGGATGGACCCAAAGTGAAGTGATCTTTGGTGTTTGAATATGGAATTAAACAATTGGGGTCTCCTGTCCCTTTGCTGGATTAGATGTGCTGTCTAGCTGGCAAATACAAACTCCCGTTCCTCTCTGTTGCTGCATCTGCTACTTACTGACTAGTCCAATTTATTGCTTGTTCCTTTGCTGCCACCTCCCACACACTCCCTCAGCTTCCTTGTGTGTTTGTATGGGCATATTTACACTAAAACATTTCTATCTTTTAAGATAGGAGTACCATGCTGATTAAACTATTGTTATCTGTTATATATAACTATTTTTTACAAATCCCTTTTGTCTCTAATGTGAATATAGTGAGTTTAAACTCTGTGCTTCCTCCTAACATTTTCGACAGCTTTTTTGCTCTTCTTGGAGACTTTTATGCTTTTCTCCTCTTTGGATACTTCTGATATGTTGACTTCTGGAGTTCTTTTATAGTTACTTCCCTTATCTTTCAGTGTCTTTCTATTCTTCATTTAAGTTTCTGCAATAAACTACTACTACTACTGTGTAGCCTTGCTTTATTGATATGCTAGAATAAAGTCTTTGTATTTGATCTCTGAATTCCAGGTATGAACCTACTATAGCTCACAGACTTCTTCCAAGACAAGTTGTACCAAGCATTCATGTCTGTATGGGTGAAAATGGCAGCCAGCTTTCACAAGGGCTTAAGTGAACTGCTTCTAGACCTATGGGATGAGGGTGGTGACCCTGGTAGAAAAACCCAGGATTGCCTTGTCTGCAGGGGAGTTAAAGACCTTGTACATATCTGCATTACAACAAATGGAAAACTGTTTTTGCATGTTGTCAGTGTAAAATTAGCTTAAGTACAAGTCTTGCAGTGTGCTGTTTTTTCACTTTTGCAAGGTATTTTCACTTCTTGGCTGGTTGTATTGTTTCTGCATTACCTGCTGCTGTTACTCATTAACTTGTGGAAACTGTTACTGCATTAGGCTCTGTCTGGTTTATTCAGTATGACCATAGTGTGACTTTGGAGGATATGGGTGAATATCATGCAGCAGTGGTAGCTAACTTTTTTAATGGAGTGATAGTGGCTAATGCAGAGAAACATAGTTATGAGAAGATAGCAATAAATATTCTAAAATCTATGGAACTATCCAGAGACCAAACTCAGAACTTACCTTATTTTGGAAATGTGGGGTCAGGTTAGTGATAGGAATTTGAGCCTGTATAGTCCCTTATTTGCAATGTATGTGTGTACTGTCCTCTTTTTAAGAAGGTGAGGGAGGAATAAAGAGGGTGGATAATTTTTAAAATAGCATCTACTTTACTTTGACTAAGCTGCTAAATGTTGCTTGGCAGTTATTGATTACTTGAAAGTATTCAATACCCTTTGAAGAAATAATATTAGAAACACTGAGTTTTCCATCCCAGAATGGTGTGACTTTTGATGTGCATGTTTAACACATACAAAGCAACGTTAAATGAGGTCTCATTTTGATTTAGGTGCTTGAGAGTGTAGACCTGTATTAAAGAACATTTCTTGGTCTTTTGTAACTCAGTGTATATAGTTGAAGGTGATTTGCACAGACTTGTGAACCTGACTTGCAGGAGTGCTGGAGTCCAGTCTGAACCTTGGACAGAAATCTGAGAATGGAAATGTTCCTCCTATGTCTTTGTTAAAAAGCTTCTTCAAAGGTTTTAGATTTTAAAAGGGAGGTTTTGTCTACAAACCTGAAAAAGCCCCTTCCTAAAGTTAGGTAGCATGTGCATTTTACAGTGCTGTGGATGATTACCTAGGGTGTCATTTCTCCTCAGCATGGGGAATTATCACTACCTGGCAGGAAGATGGAGTAATAAGTAAGATAGAAGAAGATTGAATAAGTGGGAAGCTTATTCAATATAAGTGTGGGAAGCTGCTCTTTAATCAGTTCATCTGCATAGACCTTTTTGAGGATGCAGATACTGGAACATATGGCCATGGTGAAGTAGGTTCTTCCTGAGCCTTCAGAAATAATGCAAGAGGAATAGTATCCGCCTGTCTTAAGATAGCATGCAGGTGTGATGCCATACAGAAGCTTTTTAGCTGTTTTCCTTGATGCAGAATTTGGGGTGGGGGGTAAAAAGTGTTGTATCCTAAATGGCACAAGACATTGCTCTAGCTGTAATGACAGCAACAAAATATTTTGACAGTGTGTCTTTTAATGATTATGTTTGCTTGAGTCTGTTATGCTGTTCTTTGAACTAGGTACAATACATCATAAATTAGGACAGCTTACTGCAGGTCCTTGATGGGGTGTAGTAATTACGCTTGTACCGTAGCAGATTTGTTGCTTTGCACTTTCTATTATCTGATAAACTGTTGAAAATGAAGGAAAGAGATTGGCATTACATGATTTGCATTATAATTGCTAGCCCAGGGCACTGGGGTGCCTCTTCAGGAATACCCTGTTTACCTAATCCAAGTAACTTGCACTGTGACTTACGCTTAGTTCAACTACAGGAATCTGTGTGGTATTTAGGCCAAAGGTAAATACAAAAAAGGCTTCATATGATAAGCTGCTTTTACTCTGATTGCCTCATTATTTGGCTCTCATTTTTCTTATTATTTTGTAATAAAGTAAAAGTTTAACGTCCTTGTGTGACCACTTCTCAAAAACTGTTGCACAATGTGTGCTTCAGACATCTGCAGCCACTTATACAGAGAGATGGTTTTGTGTGTGGCATGAATACAGATATACTGTGGAGTCCCAATTTTTATTTCTCGAGATAAGCTTCTTTTCCTGTGTCGTCTTGTGCACTATATCTTATTCAGGGCATGTTTTTACTCAAGAATCCTGTTGCTTTCCTTGTAGTAGAAGTGATGAAGACCTTCAGAGCAGTTGCAGCTGTGTTTGCATATAATTCCTTGTTCTGGTGGAGCTTATTCTTTTTGGAAAAAAAAAAAGACTAGGTGGGTGTACATACCTTAAATAGAGCATGCAGTTATTTGTTTACTTAATGCCATTATCTCAGATTTAGTTGAACTTCTAAGTGAAAAGCAGTCCTACCATATGCTTAAGGATAGAAAACTTTCTGTGGGAAAAAATGCTTATAGTTACTGTAGTCGTAAGTTGCCTTTCACTTTATGTGTAAACAGTTAGATGCTAATCAAGACTCCCTGGTGCAAAACTGTTTGTATCCCGTATAAAATGGGAATGAAAAAAAGAAAGCAAAGTTTAGGGATTGACCTTAGGTAAATAAAACACTTGCCAGAAGAAACAGAAATTTAGTCAAGACCCCATGTGTTCTGTCTTTCTCTAATTATTTAGGCCCTTAATTGTTCCTTAAAAGAAAGAATTGCGCATTTTTTTCCTCACATTATAGTTATAGTCTTGAAAATTTGGGTGCTGCTGATACAGACGTTGTCTTATATTCTGCAGAAAGCTTGAAATAATAATGCTGAGTTGTGACCTGCTTAATTAGCAATGGGGTTCTTAACTCTCAGGTATAACACAGTCTTAAACTCTAATAACTGTTTCCTTGCTGATTAATTTTAAACAAATAACTTGCTGTCAATATGAGACACCTCGGTGGCTTTCACACTTTTATCAGTATATGTGTAGTTCCGTCCTCAAAGACGCCTAGTCAATGTGCTGTTTAAAGACCTTGCTAGAATTCTTGCAGATTGCTGGCACGCATACAACAAAGAAGCTTGAGGTTTTTGAGGAAAAAAATACCGAAAGCTGGATGTCCTGAAGGCCTGGCAACTGAAGGGAGCAAGCAAATTGCTGTGCCTGTCCAAAACCAAAGAACCCTACCTTTCTACTTGCCATCACGTGCTCTAGTTTTCATTCTCTACGAGCGCTCTGACCACAGAGCGTGCACTACCATGTGACAAGCTTCTCAACAGGAATGTTATGTGTTTTCTAGAGCAGAGATGATGCAAGAAATAACCAGGCTGTCAAAAGCGAAGATGGAAAGAAGTCACTGTCAGGGCTGTTATTCCAGCCATTGCTGAAGCCCGTGCTTTTGGGATGTCTTTTAAAGAACCGTTCAGGAACCCCTGTTGCGGTGGTAGCTGGCATCTTTATAGTACATACGGGAAAAACCTACATGGCGATGCTTTCAGATTATGAGCAATGAAGTTATTGCTACATAAAGTATCTTGTGCAGTGCAATGGGGTTTAGCTCCAATGGCAAATTCCATTAAAACAATCAGTCTTTTCTGTGTGTTTTCTGAGCACCTTCAAAAGACAAGCCCGAGAGTTGAGAGGCACAACTGTACTTGTTAATAAAGATTAGGGGTTTAAAATATTTATTTTATGACACAGCCTTCCTTTCCATCTTCCCCGCCCATGTGTGTGCACAAACTCTCTTTTAACTGAGATCTGTAGGCAATAGATTACCTGTATTTTTCCACTAGTGAGTCAAGTCATCAGTGTTCTCCTCACTGACATTCCCGCCTTTCTAGAAGTACCGATTTCTTTTTCTCTCAGATGATTTAAGTGGTAGATGTGTAGTTTAGTTCAGAATGATTGTTTCCAACTTTTGTGTTATTGTTTATTTTTGGCCCAAATAAAGCTTTGTGTACTCATATGCTATTTGTTTTCTAGCTTACTACCCCTATCAGTTTGTGGTGGACTGTTTTAGGATTTTTTTTTTTTTAATAGAGATTGGAGGTCTTTTTTCAGTTTGCAAATCCTTACAGGCCTCCCACTGAAGTTGTTAGTCTTAAGTTTATTGCTTAAAAAACTGATAACTTTTGTTTTTTTTGTTTTTTTTTTTTTTTTTTTAACAGAACATTTAAAGGTATTGCAGAGCTCTACTGGGGCCTGTGGACTACAGGTTGAAAATCACTGGTTTAATAGGGGAACTCCACCACAAACACAAAAAAAAATTGCTCTGTCCTGGAATATCATGTTGATCTGAAATAGCAGTAAATATAAGACATAAATCTAGATCCAATTGCTGACCTTGAGCAAGTCTTTAAAATGTTTAAATGAAGGAAAATGGCTGATAGAATTGACAGCAATGTCTTTTGGGCTGGAGCTTAAACAGAAAGATCTGAAGTGAGCAGTGTGTGCTTTTATTGTATCTTTTTATGGGATTAAACACTTCAGATATTTGCTAGAGAGGAGGTCTTAGCAAGCAGAGCACCATGCTCTTCTCATAGCTTTAGCAGAACTGCCTTTTAGATCAAAGCACCATCCTAATATTTTTTGGCAGGGTCCTGAACTAGCACATTGATCTCCTGTGATGCTGTCTTTGACTTGTAGACATGTTGAAGGCTGAAGCTTGCTGGAAGATATGGAAAGCAAGAGGGACAAAGATGAAGTGCAGACTGAAGAATGATTGTCTTCAGTCTGCTTGATACCTCCTAGACTGCAATATCTGCTTCTATGCCAGCAGTTGCAGACTTTTCTTCATGTTAACTTATGCTTTTATTTAGATAGCTCAGCCCTGGGTTGGTTGGTAGTCTGTTCATGAACTGGAATAAGAACATCTGGCAACTACAAATCCTTGCTGATGTAAGAAAAGCAGAGTGGTGCTTCCAGTGTAGTTTGGTGTAGCTGTATACCCTGTGTTCAGCTGCAGAGCATTGACACTTGGTTAAACATTACTGCCATTTAAGCTTCTTGAGTATTCAGCATCGAGGAGTTGTGATGTTTATAGTGTGTCATAATTCTGGTTCTTGTTTGTCAGTTTGCTTCTCTAACTTATCACTGTGTGAACATTTGGCAGAAAAAAAAATGGAGGATTGCATTCAGATATTTCAAAAAACCATTTGTGTATTCTTTATGCCTTTTGTTTTTAAAGGGGAAAATCATACTTTATATCACAATTTCTGTCAATTTGTTATGCAAGTTTCATTTGTTTTATTCCCCTTTCATCAGGGTCAGTGTTAGGGGCCTGTCCCAGACCTCCTAGCTACTGTCTATGAGCCCATGCAGAATATGTATGTTTGCACATAAGCCAGCATGCTCTGAAAGTGCAAATGCTTTTGGCTACACTGGCATAAGCAGTTCTGGAAGCAATTTTGGCCTCATTTTTCAATCTACCAGCATGTAGTCAGCTGCTTTGCCAACTGTTTAAATATATCATAAACCTTCTGTTGATTTCTGTCGCTGAATTTAATATCTTGTAGGGCAAGGTAGTGACTATTTTTTTCAAGTTAAGTTTTATCTTTATAATGTGTCATATGGCCTGCTTCTCCGATTTAGGTCTCCTTTGAAAATCCCAAATGTCGCTAGCGTCACGTGCTGCCTATCCTTCCTATGTTAATTTGAGGGGGGGGAAAAAAAACTGACATTATGTTCACCTTTAAAGGCTCTGTGGTAAGTAGCATCCTAGGGGCTGGTTTCTTCAATGGGCTGGTATAGCACAAGTGAGAATTCCATTAAGCTCTTCCCAGTTCTCAGAGTTGTTCCTTCCATCCCTTAGTTAGCCTTATTGGTAATTGTCTTGAAGGTCTTTCCTTCAGTGCAAGAGTGACAGCTGACTTTTTAGCAGATAAACAGTATGTGATACATACACAGGTAATCTCCAGCATGCCCAGTAAAAATAGCAACCTGCTACTTGATGGTAGATTTTCTTATTTGTACATTATGGTGCTTGGGAGCATAGAGTGATGGGGAAGAAACTTGTGCTATATTGAAATGGTTTCATGAAGTCTGCATATTTGGAGTTAGATTCACTCCTGGTCATATGTGAGGAATATTGAGAGCACCATACTGAAAGTTCCACCTGGATGTAAAGAAAGACATTTTTTACTGTGGGGATGACAGAGCACTGGAACAGGTTGCCCAGAGAGGTTGTGGAGTCTCTATCCTTGGAGACAGTCAGAAGCTGTCTGGATAGGGTCCTGGGTAATGTTCTTACGGTGACCCTGCTTGCTTGAGCAGAGGGGTTGGACTAGATGATTTCCAGACATCCCTTCCAGCCTCAACTGTTCTGTGATATTGGCAAAAATGGGCATTTTTTTTAATTTTATATATATATATATATATATATAGTATAGTCTGTTATATATATATACACCCTACAAACTAATCCTTAAAGCAATTTGAGCTGATGGGGTAAGAACCTAGACATCCATCCTACAATGCTAGCACCGGTGCTCACGTGTTTCTTCATCTTTAGGCATGCGGAAGTACAGGCAGTAATAGGTGTGTGGTGTTCTGATAGGCCTGACAAGCAGAGATGGATATATACAGCTACTGGGTGGACAGTCTCCATAGAAAACTTGCACGGTAGAGTTATTTGCTCTTATGAAAGAGATCCAAATTTGTGCTGTGCCGAAGGGAAGTACACAGAGTAGGTCTGTTTTCCGTGTTTGGTGGTAGCAGCCCACAGCCTGGGTGTGCTGAGTGGCCTAAACCTGAGACGTGTCAAGCCCCCGTAGCTGCTGTTGTGCACCAGCATTGACGCTGAGCACAGAATAGAGCTGAATGTGCATTTGAGGCAGGGAAGAAGGTTGGACAAGGGAGACTAAGGAGTGCTTGGTCATAAACCTGTAAGAAATAAGGCTCTCAGTTGTGGGTTTTTATTTTTTATTTTTGCATGGCTTGAAGATTTCAATGTAGATGTTGAAGAATGCCTAGAATAAAGCTCAGTATGGAGTTGGAGAGACCTTTGACCTTTTTTTTTTTTTTGTGGATTCTTGACTTCTACACTTCATAATTTAAATGCTAGAGAATAAAATGCTGGAGAAACCCTAAGTTCTTTTAGAATATGTGGAATCCTGTGTCTCTTTGCATAGTTTTAAGAGTTGAACGAAGCTTGTGAGAGCTTGGAGAAATTGGAGGAGTTGCAGTTGTTGTAGCAGCCAGGGATCTTGGTGACTTGCACATCCTGTTTAAAAACATTACTAAAATTTAGATGGGTTAGTTACAGCACCTTTCTTATCACACATCTTTGTATGCTTTCCATGCTTTATTCACAATACGTTCTTATTCTTTCACTGCATTGGGTAGTGAGCAACAGTGGTTATGTTCACGGAAATATTTCGTATCAGAATGGGTTTAGGGGGTTGTTAGACCATCTAAGAGATGACATCGTGTTTTCCGCTCGTGGTGGTGCTTCGCTTTGTAAGGAAGCTCTTCCTTCGTTCCTATGGTGTTCTGAACTTCTCTCCTCCTGGAAGCATAAGATATTTTGGTAGAAGAGCATGTTGTCAGCAGCAGATGTTAACTTTGCAATGTGAAGATGTTTCAGGGCCTTTCTACACAAAAGCTATTCTGGGGAGTGGGGGAGGAAGGGAGAAGAGCACATGGATTTTAAGGCAGATCATTCTTATGGAGTAACTCAGTGCTCATGAGATCATCTGTCTTTCAAAAAATATGGGAGGCCTTCAGTTTCTCCGCTGCTTGTCACAGGTTCAGGAGAAATGACTTTCATCCTAAAATGTAACTCTGTCTTCATCATAGACATCTACCATAGCAAGGCCATTCACAGCTCTTTCTAAATTTCTATATTACCTCAAGGTGCAGTTTTAATATTCCTGTGCTCGGAAGGTCAGATGTTAGTGGCTTGCTCATTTTGTTCAGCGGTACGTGCTGCAGCTGATGTTTGTCTGGAAAGACAGTGTTGGTTGTGAATTGCTAATGAGCTAATTAAAGAGTAAACATGTGAGAGAAAGTGCTTCCTAAAAAAACTGCTTATTTATTTATTTATTTGGTGTATTTGTCTGTTTCCTGATGAACAACAGAGGCCTAAGTTTCTTAAAAGGTGTTTTCTAATGTGTGTTTTCATTACCCATGAGTGAAATTAATAAAGCTTTTCTCCTTCTTCTGTCACCTATTAGGGATTTTCAGGTTTTTCTTGGAATTCATCTGTTAGGAAAACAAACACTAAGAAAGCTAGTCAAGATATTGCATGCGTTTCTGCTAATATTAATTTTAAAATGTTAATTAAGTTTATTTCATTCATAGTTTTTGAAATAGAGTTGTTAAAATTCCCTCCACTTTGCTGAGAGAGTGAAAGCTTCCAAATTACTAAGATGTCAAGATGTTACCTGTCAATAAATCTCTGCACACCATAGACTTGTAGGATAAACCACAAAATTTTAACCTGCAAGGAGGAGAAACTTAAACCTTACTGATAAAACTCTCAGCTTTACTTCATCTATGACAGAACAGAAAAGGGACACGAGTTGCTGCCTCTTCCCCCTCCACTTGGCATTCATTTTGATTAATATAGATCAGTGCTGGGAATTCTTTGGGGAGCCCTTAACATCCGTGTAGAACCAATTAAAATGTTATATGAATAGAAGGTAAATGACATAATTTTGACTTGCCTTACTCTCTATGGGTTATAGAACAAATGGAAAATAAAAGGCCTTTTTTTGCCACTGTGCATATAATGTCACCATTTTGTACCTTATAAAACTGTTATATAGTGTTGCTATTCTGATTTGATAGCATTTTATGCTGATCACTAATCCAAACTTTACTATTGCTAAGCACAAGTGTTTAGGATTCTTAAGGGAGTATCCTCGAGATTCATTAACAACCCCTCCCCGCTTTCATTTGGATTTAAAAAAAAAAAAAGGGGGGGGGCGCAGAATGTCATTTTTAAGTTAGCGTTTACTTGTTTATGTGAAGAATACTTCTAGAAACTGTGTCTGGTTTTTAGAGCTATAAACCAAAATTGCAGCCTGTATGTAATTCCACAATTCCAGGATACAGATTTATAAATTTAAGCATGGGTGTAGCTAAGTTTCTAAGTCTATGTTTTTTGGGGTGTTTTTTGTGTTTTTAGGGTTTTTTGTTGTTCATTTGCTTTTTTTAAAAAAAAAAAAATTATAGTATTTCTTTGCCTGCAGGTTTTTTTTTTTTGTTTTTTTTTTTTGTTTTTGTTTTTTTGTTTTTGTTGGTTTTTTTTTTTTTGGATTGAGTCTTCTGTCAGCTGGGGTGAGTTTCACTTAGAGAAGAAACGGAAAAGTAGGTGTTGTGCTTTGTTTCTCTAAGCCTTGAAGACTTCATTTCCTGAACTATTTCAAAAACACCTTTGTTTTTCACCAGATAAAAGATGGATGTTCCTGCTAAGTCCTGGCACAGAATTGCCTGAGCTCTCAGAGCACAGGGATGCCCTGCAGATCATGACCCGTAATTCTCCTTTTCTCCGATGTTCTTGTTACTGCTGCTCCCTAGCATCACAGCCTGTGCATCCCTAGCAGCACAGCCATTCTGCTTCTCGCTCCTCCTTCCCCATGTAATATTAGCCATAGTCTTCACTCCCAGGTGGCCTTTTACTTTTCATCTTTACCTCCTTTAAAAGCTGTTTTTCAGCTTAAACAATAATCTGCATAACAGATCTGTGTCTCTTCTTCCAAATCCCTTTTGAGTACCAGCAACTTTTATATAAAAAAATGAAAGAGAATGAACTTTTGAAACATGTATTTACCTTCTGCTACAGCAATAGGAGCTTACCGTGTAGAGTATGTCAAGGACAGAAAATGCTGTTGTGCAGTAAGTCAAGCCTGTATGTTAACTTGGTAGCAATTCTCTTTTAGACCTGGATGTAACTGACTGCCCAGCTGATGCACAGAGCTGAGAAGAGCGTTTCAGTTTTGCTTTCAGCACAATTCCGAGATTCTCTTCCCATCCTACTGAGTCAGGAAGCAATTTTCTTTGGAGAATGGGTGTCTCGTATCGCTACCAACTTATTTTCTGTCTCAGAAGGCTTTAAGCATTGTGGTGTGTGTTTTTTTTTTTTTTTTTTTTTTTTTAAATTTGCTTTTTAATTACAGAACTCATGGGACTTCTGTTGTTAAAAGAAGTCTAAAACGCAGGGGTTTAGGTGGAGGTGTAAGAGGAGGTGGATTGGGAAAAGAGCAGTGACCTGTGGCTGTTCTGGGCAAGGTGGAGTGACCTTGCTCTTGACCACATTAGACTAGCAGGTTTGTTTATCTTTTTTTCCTAAACAAAAGCAGCTGTTAATCACTGTATATACCCTGTGTGTATATATGCACATATATACGTGTTCATCTATTCCTCTTGTAGAATAAAATAGGTTCACAGAAGATAGCAAAGGGAAAGAGGCAATCTTGGTGAAACTGGGAAAACTTAAATATGAAGATAGGTTAGATAGGAGATCTCTGAGAGAAAGTGTCAGGAGGGAGTTCCTTTCTTTCAAATGATCTAGGCAGTAATATCCCCTGGGCTGAAGTTGTGTTTCTTTGGTGTGCGATATTTGATAGATAGAGATGGGACACAGCATCCTGTAGTAGTTGAAGGAGAAAATAAAGTAGGATTTATTTATTTACTTTTAATACTGATTTGATCTGACTGTGGAGGAAGGACTGCATGTTTGGATGTATGTTTAATATCTTTGATGGTTGCGTGTGCTTCATTCCAGCTCTACGTGGCCACTGAAGCCATCCTTATTGCCCTGGTGGGGGCAACTCCTCCCTACCACTGGGATCTCGAGGAGCTCTTGGCCAACCAGAGCCACAGCAACCAGTCAGCGAGCGAGCAGAGAGCCTTTGGGGAATGGCTGCTCACTGCTAACGGCAGTGAGGTCCATAAGCACGTGCACTTCAGCAGCAGCTTCACTTCAATAGCCTCCGAGGTAAGAAGGAAGCGTGTTCCACGGCATCTTGCGCAGCAACGTGGATCTCGTGGGGCCAGGTGTACGGGGGCTGCCAGTGCTGCTTCTTTCTTCCATATCAATGCATGTTTTGCTTAGCAAATGAAATGGATGATATAGTCCAAGTAGAGAACAAGTAAAATCTATTTGTGTGTTTACTGGCAACAAAGTATAGAGTGTAGATGAGTATAGATCTTGACCACTTGGTGGTTCTGCAAAACCTCTGACCTTTTCCATATCTGAGTTGCATACTGAATGCTGTAGCCTAGCTCCAGAACTGTGCTGGAATTGTGTCATTCTATTAATGTGTTCAAAAATTTGCATGGAACCTGAGCTCTTTCTGGCCAGCTTTTGACATTCCCTTAAGGTCAGATGAATGCAGTGCACCCACTATGCAGTTGGCAAGCAGTGGGGCAAGTGCAGAGGAAGTGGCTTTTGCAAGTTTTTTTGCAACCCCAGATGTGAGGAGTGGCACAGGGGTAGGGAGCTGGATAGACAAAATAACTGCCTCCCTCCTATCCCTGAGCAACCTTCATCTTTTGTAAGTGTGGCCTCTGTGCTGTGTAGGTCTCCTTTTTTGTAGTCTAGCCACAGTCCCCAGAGAAGTGATCCTGACTTGTGTGCTGTGCAGTACCTGTCCTTTTTGGGGCCATCAGGATTGTCTAATGTCAAATTGTCCTGTGCAAGAGCCCCCATGGTTATAAGACTGAATTAGAGCTATACAATTAAACCTAGTCTGCTATCATTTGAAAACTTATGGTTGTTGTCTGTAAGTATTACTGCTATTTGAACTAGCCCTGTGAAGTACTCAAACTTTGTTAGTTAAGATCATGGTAGTAAATATGTCCAGTTTTGAAAAAGAACCAAACAAGCATTTTGTGTACAACAGCCATTGGTTCTTATTTGTGGTAACAAAGAATGAGCGCTTATGTCTTCATGGAATTTAAAAGCCTCGTGGATGGCAGGTTTTTATTTAAATGTTATTTAAAGCCAATTGTCACTAAGGTTTCTAAATCATCTCTGGAATCAGGCATGTTTCTTTTTATTTTAGAAATAAAATAAAAAAAAAGTTTTTGTTTTTGGCGAATCTGATGAACATCCTATTTCGTGCCTGATTTATAAGGGTGCTTCTTCTGCATTAGAGGAGCATCTTCTTAAACCTTATCTTGTAGCATCATTTACTAATAATGCAGCCACTGGAAAGTTACTCTGAGAAATATTTTGATGCAATAATGCTCGATTTATGAGATCTTCTGGCTTTGTACAACATGCTTCATGTAGAAAAGTCTTGAGTCCCTTAAAGGGCCCCTAGCCATTGAAATAAGCTCACAGGATAAATTCTTCTTAACCATAAACAAATTTATACCTTGATCTCAGAATAGTGCAGAAAATACCCAACATGGCTGAGTTGCAGTGTTGGCAGCATTCCTTAATATTTATATCAAAAATGAGGGCATGATTCAGGTAGCTATTATAAAGTAAACTGACCATGTTGTTGCAAGACAAAATTGTTCGCATCATATGTTATTACTATAGAAATATATTCTTCTGGTAGTTGCTTTTTAAATCTAGGGAGGCTTCAAACTGATCTTTTTGATCACATGGTTAGTTTTAGAAGTGAATTTTGTCAGTCTTGATTTATGGCCACATTATGGGCCATATTAGTAAATACTTCCTCATTTAAGCAACAATTCAAAATGAAGCATATATGGGGTTAGGCAAGTTATTTTCACAATGCTTCTGAAGGATTTTGTTTTGCTAGCCCTCTAATCTTGTCAGCTTTACTTGCATGGCTCTGCTCCTTATGGTAAGACTGTTTATGACTGAGTTTTAAAATCATAGGGGTTTTGCTAGAAAGGATATCTAATGAGGTTTTGATGGGCCAGAGAAGATTAAGGAGGCAATTACAGGATGTTATTGAAGGGAAAAAATGATATAATCATCGACTTACCTACAAAGCAAGAAATATTGTGTTTCACTGAAGGAAAAAAAAAAAATTCATGAGGGGTTTCTTGAGTTCAGAATCAAAGGGGGAACTATGTTCTTGGTTAATACCTTCAGTGAATCTCAAGACCTAAGTTGTCTTTCAGTGGCTATTATTTAATTGACCAAATATAATGCATAGGAGGCTTTGGCAAAGTGTGATGTCCTTTAAAGTTTGTAATGCTTTAACAAGTATTATCTGCTTGTGAACCTTTAGCATTTCAGTTAATGTTCCTTTTATTTCTCCATCCAGTGGTTTTTAATTGGCAACACGTCGTACAAAGTCAGTGCTGCCAGTTCTTTCTTCTTCAGTGGTGTGTTTGTTGGAGTAATTTCTTTTGGCCAGCTCTCGGATCGCTTCGGAAGGAAGAAAGTCTATCTGACAGGTAACCAGTGCCGCCTAACAAAATATGGTGGTGTCTTGTCTCTGATGATCCATGGCAAGAGCCCAATTTCTGTAGAGAGCTTCATACACAGCAGTGAATCATCTGCTGTGCTTTTTGTTCTTTTTCTTCCATATACTAGAAGAACTTAAGGACAAATAATTAATATTTGTCTATTTAACTCAGCATCTGAATGTCTGGGGGATATTCTAGATTTAGGAATCTTACCATAAGGTCTTACACCATAAAACTGAGTCCATTTGATCATAGTCATGCACATAGTATCTTTGCAGATTAGAGTTAGTAATTATGCTAATTTATTAGCAATATTGTTACATGCATGACTTGTTTGTTGTACCTTTTACCCCTGTCTACATGATTTTATTTTTATGTAGTCGGAAGCCTCGATGTGTTTTATAGTTGATAAGATTTATTGATATCTTTAGACTTAACACTTTCTGGAGCTTCATGTTTTCTGTACATATCTATAAAGCTGACTTGTTACTCAGTGAGTGAGCACTTGCAATTAAAAAAATAAGCAAATTACTCTGAATAACCCTGTTCCTTCAGAGCAAGTGAAGGGGGCCCTGTAGGCAGTGCTGACAAGCTGTGTGTTACCCTGTGATGGGCTGCCCTCCAAGAATGAGGGGAAATGTTTAGTCGTATGTTTAGTCTCTAACTTCTGCATGGGGGTAAATATCAAACCATCTTAACTAAAGACATGCAGTAGTTTTGAGGATGTGAAAAATTGCCTGCCATGAAATGAACGCAGGAGTTTAGCACTGTGAATCATGTACCAGCAGTCACTTGTTGTGTGTTCCCTTTTTTATGGCATAGCCTTGGGATACATTTCTGCCCAAATCTGTGGTAAACAGCAGCGTTCTACAGTTCAGTGAGATTACTTAGGATAGATGTCACTGAGCATCAAGTAAGAACACTGATGGCTGCTTCTGTTTTTCTTCGGATACTCTTCTGAACTGAAACCTTCTGCCTTGTTCTCCAGGTTTTGCCCTTGACATCCTGTTTGCCATTGCAAATGGATTCTCGCCCTCCTATGAATTCTTTGCCATCTCTCGCTTCTTAGTAGGAGTGATGAATGGTGGGATGTCACTAGTGGCCTTTGTACTACTGAATGAGTGTGTGGGTACTGCCTACTGGGCATTAGCAGGTGAGTTTGAGTGACAGTGTTTATTGCCAGAATGTATAGATTTCTGCCTTTCGTGGCACTTAAGACACACCAAAGCTAACATAACATTTGCAAATTTAACTATGCTCCCTGGAGTATATGCATGACTGCCGTCTTTGAGCCCTGCTTTGTTTAATATGAGCCTTAGACAAGCACAGCAAATAACTTGAGGCCTTCAGATTTCTGTATCACTTGCACTGGCAAATGTACTTTAGTTGAAGCAAATCGACTGGGCCTGTTATACAGCTAAATACCCATCAGTGGTTTGTGATGGTTGAGCTCTATCTATCAACATTTGAGACTGTGCAAAACAGAGCTTGCTTAGTGTTTGAATGCAAAATATATGTTTGATCTGATAGCTATTATTTTTCCTCTGTTACTCAGCGGGTTTTTGTTAATAAAATTGTATTTTGTGTCTGATGCTGTATATTGAGAGCTAGCAGTGTTGCTTGGAGCAGTGATAATATTTGTTTTTTTTTTGTTTGTTTTGTTTGTTTGTTCCCATCATGTACTAGGATCCATTGGTGGCTTATTCTTTGCTGTGGGAATTGCCCAGTATGCCCTGTTAGGGTACTTCATTCGTTCCTGGAGGACTCTGGCTGTTGTGGTTAACCTAGAAGGAACTGTAGTCTTCCTCCTGTCTCTGTAAGTTAATTTTTAAACTGGACTTCCTCAAGAAAAATCTCAAATATGAGAGAAAATCCAACTAGGTCAAGGAGTTTTTCTGGGATGATCTGATGTGGTGTAACTAAAGTATTTCTTTTAACCTCTGCTGCATATTCTGTTCTTTCTTTAAATAGCAGTGCTGCATTATCTGAAAACGTAAGTAAATGTTCTATTGTATGTGCAGTATTACTGTAGACCTATCTGTAGTGTGGTAGTCCTATTCTTCAGCTGACCTGTGTAGATGCTCCAAACTGTTGTCTGCTGTACATCTGCAACAACAAGCTATGGATGCATGTTGAATGATATGGAGGCATTTTTGTGATTTTGTGATAACATGATGTTTCTCTGCTAACCTCTCTGCGTGCTTACACAGAAAGAACAGCATCAGTGTTGTACGTACAGTCTTAAAGGTGACGTGCAAAAGGAAAAATGGACAGCTTTATTTTCTGAACTTACTGCTTAGGAAAGAATAGAATGAAAAGTTTCTTTATTTAGGAGTAGGGTTTTTGTGCTTCTGGGTTTCTGCACTGAAAGGCGTGTGATGTGATATGTTCCTCCTTTCTCATAAACTTCTAGCTGAAACTTCCTGACAGCAAAAAAAACACAGTAATTGGGGGGGGGGGGGGAAGGAAATCTACTCAGTGTTTAAACTTGAGGCTTTTTTTCCTTCCAGCATCAATTTAACTTCAGTAACTAACTTTCAGAATAGAGACCTTTGTTAAAAAGTCAACATACCCTTCTAGAAACCATTCAAACTCATACCTGCCAGGGAGAGATCTTAGAGCATGATTACTTGGTGAAAGCAGAGCTGACATTTCTGAAATCTCAAAACTTAAGTAGTGTTTGGGAGAGGGGGGGAAAAAAAAATTAAAAAGGCCCTAAACTTTCAGATTATGGTATGGTATGTAAATTTTTTTGAGGTATTTTATGCACAGAACTTCAAAGCTGTCCTCAGAGACCCATCTTACTGTCAGTAGAGATTTTTGAATCCAGATTTCACACTGCCCTCCCTCCCTGCCTTATTTGTAAGTACTTGAAAGAAAATGTTACTGTATTTTTTGTTTGTTTGTTTTTGTTTTTTATTATTGTGGCAAAAAAAAAAAAAAAGAATTTCCTTGCTAGTCTTTTTTTAATAAGCACAGAATCACTTTTTTTTTTTTTTTTTTAATATAAGGGAAGAATACCCCTTCTGGGCAGATTTAAAAAAAAAAAAAAAAAAAATCCAAAAAAAAAAAAAAACATATCTGTGAAAAGACTGAAGTTTAAGTTAGTTCTAGGCATCTGAAAATAGTAGAAGATGTTTTGTTTTTCAGGCAATGTTGGAGGTATAGACCCTTCACATGAACTTTGCACGTGGGAACAAGATTGTGGCCTTTGTGCAGCTGCTGCCTTGCTATCTGTGAGCAGGAGCTTAGGATAATACTGGAACGTGAGGAAAATGAGACATAGCTGGTGTTGTAGAAGCTTCCTTTGTTCCCTTTTAGTAGTGTGGTGGCTCTTTATGTTCCTCTGAGACGGAGTCCTAATAATGTTGTAATCTGTGTAATATTCTGCAGAATAAAATGATGTATATGTACAAGTTAAATACCAAGAAATCATGAGCATTTTTTTACAGCATGTTTTGTCTATATTTATAACAAATGAATTCTAAACCCAAAATGCTCTTTGCAAAATACTGTTATACAGGAACATATTTCAGCCTTATTTCCATAGGCAAGTCCAGCCTTGTAGAAGAGAAGGGCCCTGAAGCGCTCTGCAGTGTGCGTGTGTCTGTGTTTCAGATTCATTCCAGAGTCCCCCCGTTGGCTGTATTCACAAGGTCGGCTGAGTGAAGCAGAAGATGCCCTCTACCTCATTGCGAAGAGGAACCGTAAGCAGAAGTGCACTTTTTCATTAAAACTTCCAGCAGAGAGGAGTCCCAGAGAGGCCGGCAGCTTCTTGGATCTCTTCCGATACAGAATTCTCTTGGGACGCACTTTGATCATGATGTTCATCTGGTACTTGAAATACTTCGTAGGCCCAGCTATGCTACTTTTGCTTCTTAAAATCTTTGAGAAAGTGTTGCTGAGAATCAACTCTTGCATGTCATACAATCACAATCTTTATTAGGGACACTGTGCATAAAGAGAATCTTTGTTTCGTAAAAACTCCTTGGGGCATTGCTAATCTGAAGGCATTTTTACAAAGTAGTCCTGAGGTAGTTTGCATTTCCGCTGTGCTTTTCCAGCCTCAGAATAGTTAAGAACTGCCTCTTCTCTGATCCTCACAGGCTGCTGAGATTAGTCATGCTGCCTCCACTTTGGCCCAAGGTTATGTGTCAGTGCTTCCAGTCACCTCGATTAGTCATTCAGTAATGTATGTAAGGAACATATTAGCAAGTGGGTGAGCTGCAACATCCATTGAGCGTGTACCTTTTTTTTAAAAAGGAAAGTGCTTCCAACTGCTACTGTATTACAGAGGAGGACTGTATAATGCTTCCTAAACTCAGTATCAAAAGTCTAACTCTCCAAAAGTGTCCGTTTTGTTTTGAGTAGCAAAGTTAACCCTGAGGTCTTTTGCTGCCACTCTAAAATAAGCTTAATGGATAGCATGGTCTGAGTCCTCTGATGGTCCTGATCCTATATTTGGGAAAGACGTCTTCATAAACAAAAAAAGGGGCATTCGTTTTGTCATCAGACAACATGGAGCTATATTTCTGCTGTTGCTCCAAATGCTTAGTGCAGAGTAGTTTTGTTTGTTTTCTTAAATAAGAATTCAAGAGTTACCAAAAAAATGAAAAACTGTTGGAGAATTAATAAAAACTGGACAACAGTAGAAAAATTAAGGCAGAAGTCATCTAACATGTTTGAAAAAGGGGTTACGCGTAGTTGACAAGAATGGGCAAAAGAGAAATTGCATCTTTGTCCTTTGTCTTATCAGGCTTCACAAGTCAAAGCACACACTCGTGATCATATTATAACTTCATTTTGGATTATATACATCTAAAGTGTAATCTTGTGTTTAATTGAGTAAAAACCCAGGAATTGACTTTATGATGAGAAAATGATTACTTTCCATGGAAGGTATTACATATTTGTGTAGAAACTTTTTTAGGCTTATATTCTGAAATACTAAATATAATTTATGCTACATTGTGCCAGACCAGTGCCTTATTTGTGAGGTAAAGCTGTTGCTTGGTTTTACTACTCTCTTTTTTTTTTTTTTTTTTTCCCTTCTATCTTTTATAGGTTTGTGTGTAGCTTGGTATACTACGGTCTTACCCTGAATGCAGGTGACTTAGGTGGAAGTATCTACGCCAACTTAGCCCTTTCGGGGTTGATAGAAATTCCAGCATACCCAATCTGTATTTACTTGATTAACCAAAAATGGTAAGCATGTAATTTCACTAACCCCTTCAGAGTGGGTTTTGTTCTCATTTTAACTCGAGATAAATTTCCTGCATATCAGATCTCCTGGCTTATTTCCCTTGTTTGGAGCTTCCTACTTCAATTTAACTAATTCATTATGTTCTCCTGGGGAAATGCATTTCTATGTGAAAGTGCCAATTAGAGATTTTTATATCGCATACTTTCTTATTCTAAATAGTTCATTTATCATTCACTAATTGTCTAAGTTTGACTCAAAGATGAGGCTTATTCTTAAATATGAATCACACTTAGTCGTGCTGACTCTATGTTAACACAAGATGGCATTCTTCCCACCTCTACTTTGTAACACTCACTGTTAAGTCAAATTTCCTACTACTAAGCTCACGTGGGACTGCTCTGTGATGTCCTGTAACAGCTCCTGTGTGCTCTAGTAGGTGAGCAGAACTGTTGATTTAGATATTTAGTCTTTTGTTGAGTCAGGGAACTCTTGTCTCTCACTATAATACAATTCACTTCCTAGTCTCTCCTCTGCATGTCCCCTGAGCAGTTTTACCCATAGGCACAAAAAGCAGAAAGCGAGTCAAAATTCTAGTAATTGTCAGCCACTACATGAAGCTTTCATAGCGCTGATTTTAAGAGAGGAATAGAAGTTTGTTTAAAAAATATGGGAGAAAGGAAGTATGTATGAAAGCTGGAATTTGGCACATTTCAATTACAAATAATAAGACTACACAGATTTAGAGCTCTGCAATCTGCAGATTCAGTGTAGAGTCAAACTCTTAGGTATATGTTATCCTTTCTTGTTCATCAGGTTTGGTCGAAAGCGAACTTTGAGTACATTTCTGTTCCTGGGAGGCCTGGCTTGTCTTATTGTCATGTTTCTTCCTGAAAAGAAAGGTAAATGTTTCCTTTTGTTTCTGAAATAATTGGTGAGATGTTGTACACATATCATGCTACACTATTAAGCATTTGTTGCTTGGCTTATGCGCATGAGTGTCTCCACTTTGAAGCCAGAAAATTTAAGACATATAATAAGCAGTCTTCCTAAGAGCTTAGGGAAAACTATTGAAAAAGCTTTGGATTTTTACTGCTTGACTTTGGATTCCATCTTATATTTTGATTAAATCAGTCACTCCTTTCCAATGTCTGAATCCTGCTTAATCTCAAAGAATGATATTACTTGGGATATCTCTTTTTTAACCAAATGAACAGTGTCAACAGCACCCATCAGTCCTGTGCATCTCTAGGTAAAAGCCTAATGTCAAAAGACCTCAAGAACTAAGTCTTTGGGGCAGGTTTCCCTGTTCTCCTCACTGCTACATAAAGGTTAAGGAGTTTGTAGTTATGTTTTGTAATGTGGCCATATCATTCAGAGAGCATTTTGGAAATCTCCTGAACCAAGGGGTCTTTAAGAAATACTGAAATATGTGGGGGTTTTTCCAAAGACACATTGATGTTCTTCTTGCTTTTAGATGTTTAAAAATATAGAAACACAAATACATATAGTGAACACTTTTTTCTTTAAAAGCAAAACGCATAAATTAATCTCAGTAATATTTGAACATGTGTAGCTCTATTCTAAGGAGCAAGAATGCTTTAAACAGCTTCTCTCTTCTACCTTGAACACTAGTTCAGTACTGTAATCTTTGGGTCTGTCCAGTCATTTAATCTAGGCTTTCACTGTTGGATTGTATTTAATGGAATGCAAACAATTTTAGGCTAGTGACAAGTCTGTCTTCACTTTGAAATACTTTTTTGATTACATTTCACAGTGTGTTTTATGGAGAGTTTTCTTCTTTGTACAAATCAAATTGCCTGAATAGAGAGAGCATATCCCTAGACACAGAATATGAATTTTGTTGGGTGACTTCTGACATTGCTGTCTTAAAAAAAAGCCTCTCTGCATTCTCTTGATTTCTGAGAGTTCTCCTGAAAATACAGATCTTCTCTGACAAATACTGTTTTCAATAGAAAAATGCTGGGCTATTCTTCATAGCAAGTTCTTCAGTAGATTTGTTTTCATTCCATACTGTTGTGTGATTGAAGTAATTACTGAGACCTATTTCTGTATGGTCTTTACAAGGGTCCCGTTTTCTCTGTCAGACACAGGAGTGTTTGCAGTGGTGAATAGTCGCTCTCTGTCTTTGCTGGGAAAGCTGACAATCAGTGCTGCATTTAACATTGTTTACATCTACACATCAGAACTTTATCCCACAGTGATCAGGTAATGGCAGTTAGTCTTTATGTTTCTGATTCCTCTATGTGGTCACACTTTATGTGAGTTTTTTGAATATTAACTAGACATTTTTGTTTGAGGTTTTCACTTAAATATAATGATTGCATGGAGACTTTAATATTATTGTTTCTGTTGTCTTCTCACTTCTTATGCCTCCCTCAAATTTGCATGATGCTCTTCAGAGTAATTGTATTCCATGTAAAACAGTAAAATAATTGTTTGTATGGTTGGTGTGCACACAGCCATCTTTACACTGAGTATGACAATAATGTTGTTAAAATTACTTTGAGTGACATTTCTAACTTTCTAAATGCTTTATAAGTTCAACAACTCTATTAAACATTCATGCTCATATAGCTAGCAACACTGAAGATGACCAGTCAATAAGCTTTGTAAAAGTAACTTGATGCTTCATGGACACATATGAGCAAGGGAGAAGGATTCATTTGGTAGAGACAGAACTGCTCCATGTTTGTGGTGACAGAGTAGACAAAAGCATCTTTTATGCTGGTACAATTTTTCCTAGATATTTTTCCCAGGTATGACCACTGATGACCAGCCACCAATAAAGGTGTGCTATAGTGTTTTTCATGATTTATCAGATCTGCTGATAAATACAAGTAGGGTAGGGGAATTCATCCTTGCTTTTAGAAATGGATGAGATGCTTTGATTGGAATCATGATTTTTGTCTCTTTTTCTCTGTATTTGTGTGTGTGCTAGAATTCTGCATATGCTTGGGACTTTTGCTTCTCTTTAAGCAGAGTGTAGATATTATCCCTGTCTTGGATTGCTTTCAGTTGCATGTCACTTTTCTTTGCCAGGTAATGTGGTCAGGGTCATAACTAATGTTTTCCTTGTTGATAGAACTTTTTTTAATTCCTCTTATGTGAATGCAATTGATTAATGGCTGTCACTTTCTTCTTAGGAACGTTGGAATGGGTGCCTGCTCCATGTTTTCCCGTGTTGGTGGAATCATTGCTCCTTTCGTCCCTTCACTGGTTTGTCTGAACTTCTCACTGCTGTATTTATACTTCTTGTTCTATGTGTCTCATGTATCACAGACCTGCAGGAGTGGTGATAAATTATGTAATTTAATTAATTTAATCTAAGATCTATGACTTGACAGTATTGTGGCAGGCCAAAGGCATTGAGATGTAATCTGTGTAATCAGACAGGATTCCCATCATTTTGTTCAGAAGATGCTTTAGCCCTGTAAAAACTTGGGCACTTAGCCTTTGTACTTCAACAGTGTTGTCCTTTCAAGATACCAAGATGGTGATTCTAACTTTAAGACCTAAGTGAGCAGTAGCAAACGAAAGAAAAAGAAAACATTTGGAAGACTTGCTGTCTCAGATGATAAAGCACAAAGGTTCAAAACTGTTATTTCTGAGAAGATAGGATCAGCTTCTGTTAGCCTTACTGTCACTACACTTCATTAACTGCATATGGATTATAATTATCAGCAAGGCATTGTATCTTCGACTGAGTTAAGATAATGCTTTAGAGACCTGAGATACCTGCAAGGCTTCTGAGCACAAACTTCAGCAGCCTTTCAAGGCAAAGAACTAGATATGTGGATGAAGCAAAACCATAAAATTATTTTCCCTCTGTATTTATAGGCAGGTGTGTATTCAGGTAAAATAAAGGCCCAGTTTCAAACCGCTTAAGTAAACCAGCGGAGAATTCCTTTAAAGTGACAGAGATTTTTATCTGGAATACTTTTTTTTTTTTTTTTTTTTTTTTTTTTTTTTTTTTTTTTTTTTTTTTTTTTTTTTTTTTTTTT